>JAVMKO010000007.1:2391867-2689301 GCA_032164245.1 Sternotherus odoratus | reverse complement strand
TGTAGTGGGGTGTGAGGGGGGGTACAGGGGGGTGTATTCGGGGCAGGCTGTAGTGGGGTGTGAGGGGGGTACAGAGGGGGTGTATTCGGGGCAGGCTGTAGTGGAGGGGTGTGAGGGGGTACAGGGTGGGTGTATTCGGGCGCAGGCTGTAGTGGGGTGTGAGGGGGGTACAGGGTGGGTGTATTCGGGCGCAGGCTTGTAGTGGGGTGTGAGGGGGGTACAGGGTGGGTGTATTCGGGGCAGGCTGTAGTGGGGTATGAGGGGGGTACAGGGTGGGTGTATTCGGGGGCAGGTTGTAGTGGGGTGTGAGGGGGGTACAGAGGGGTGTATTCGGGGCAGGCTGTAGTGGGGTGTGAGGGGGTACAGGGTGGCTGTATTCGGGGGCAGGTTGTAGTGGGGTGTGAGGGGGTACAGGGGTGGGTGTATTCGGGGCAGGCTGTAGTGGGGTGTGAGGGGGTACAGGGTGGGTGTATTCGGGCAGGCTGTAGTGGGGTGTGAGGGGGTACAGGGTGGGTGTATTCGGGGCAGGCTGTAGTGAGGTGTGAGGGGTACAGGGTGGGTGTATTCGGGGCAGGCTGTAGTGGGGTGTGAGGGGGTACAGGGTGGGTGTATTCGGGGCAGGTTGTAGTGGGGTGTGAGGGGGGTACAGAGGGGGTGTATTCGGGGCAGGCTGTAGTGGGGTGTGAGGGGGGTACAGGGTGGGTGTATTCGGGGGCAGGTTGTAGTGGGGTGTGAGGGGGTACAGGGTGGGTGTATTCGGGGCAGGCTGTAGTGGGGTGTGAGGGGGGTACAGGGGGGGTGTATTCGGGGCAGGCTGTAGTGGGGTGTGAGGGGGGTACAGAGGGGTGTATTCGGGGCAGGCTGTAGTGGGGTGTGAGGGGGGTACAGGGGGGGTGTATTCGGGGCAGGCTGTAGTGGGGTGTGAGGGGGGTACAGGGGGGGTGTATTCGGGGCAGGCTGTAGTGGGGTGTGAGGGGGGTACAGGGGGGGTGTATTCGGGGCAGGCTGTAGTGGGGTTGTGAGGGGGGTACAGGGGGGGTGTATTCGGGGCAGGCTGTAGTGGGGTGTGAGGGGGGTACAGGGGGGTGTATTCGGGCACAGGCTGTAGTGGGGTGTGAGGGGGGTACAGGGGGGTGTATTCGGGCGCAGGCTGTAGTGGGGTGTGAGGGGGGTACAGGGTGGGTGTATTCGGGGGCAGGTTGTAGTGGGGTGTGAGGGGGTACAGAGGGGTGTATTCGGGGCAGGCTGTAGTGGGGTGTGAGGGGGGTACAGGGTGGGTGTATTCGGGGGCAGGTTGTAGTGGGGTGTGAGGGGGGTACAGAGGGGGTGTATTCGGGGCAGGCTGTAGTGGGGTGTGAGGGGGGTACAGGGTGGGTGTATTCGGCGCAGGCTGTAGTGGGGTGTGAGGGGGGTACAGGGTGGGTGTATTCGGGCGCAGGCTGTAGTGGGGTGTGAGGGGGGTACAGGGTGGGTGTATTCGGGGGCAGGTTGTAGTGGGGTGTGAGGGGGGTACAGAGGGGTGTATTCGGGGCAGGCTGTAGTGGGGTGTGAGGGGGTACAGGGTGGGTGTATTCGGGGGCAGGTTGTAGTGGGGTGTGAGGGGGTACAGGGTGGGGTGTATTCGGGGCAGGCTGTAGTGGGGTGTGAGGGGGTACAGGGTGGGTGTATTCGGGGCAGGCTGTAGTGGGGTGTGAGGGGGTACAGGGGGGGTGTATTCAGGCAGGCTGTAGTGGGGTGTGAGCGGGTACAGGGGGGGTGTATTCGGGGGCAGGCTGTAGTGGGGTGTGAGGGGGGTACAGGGTGGGTGTATTCGGGGGCAGGCTGTAGTGGGGTGTAAGGGGGGGTACAGGGTGGGTGTATTCGGGCAGGCTGTAGTGGGGTGTGAGGGGGGTACAGGGGGGTGTATTCGGGCAGGCTGTAGTGGGGTGTGAGGGGGTACAGGGGGGTGTATTCGGGCGCAGGCTGTAGTGGGGTGTGAGGGGGGTACAGGGGGGTGTATTCGGGGCAGGCTGTAGTGGGGTGTGAGGGGGTACAGGGGGGGTGTATTCGGGAGCAGGCTGTAGTGGGTGTGACGGGGGTACAGGGTGGGTGTATTCGGGGCAGGCTGTAGTGGGGTGTGAGGGGGGTACAGGGGGGGTGTATTCGGGGCAGGCTGTAGTGGGGTGTGAGGGGGGTACAGGGGGTGTGTATTCGGGGGCAGGCTGTAGTTCGGTGTGAGGGGGTACAGGGTGGGTGTATTCGGGGCAGGCTGTAGTGGGGTGTGAGGGGGGTACAGGGTGGGTGTATTCGGGGCAGGCTGTAGTGGGGTGTGAGGGGGTGCAGGGGGGGTGTATTCGGGAGCAGGCTGTAGTGGGGTGTGAGGGGGGTACAGGGTGGGTGTATTCGGGGCAGGCTGTAGTGGGGTGTGAGGGGGGTACAGGGGGGTGTATTCGGGCGCAGCTGTAGTGGGGTGTGAGGGGGGTACAGGGGGGTGTATTCGGGCGCAGGCTGTAGTGGGGTGTGAGGGGGGTACAGGGTGGGTGTATTCGGGGCAGGTTGTAGTGGGGTGTGAGGGGGTACAGAGGGGGGTGTATTCGGGGCAGGCTGTAGTGGGGTGTGAGGGGGGTACAGGGTGGGTGTATTCGGGGCAGGTTGTAGTGGGGTGTGAGGGGGGTACAGGGGGGTGTATTCGGGGCAGGCTGTAGTGGGGTGTGAGGGGGGTACAGAGGGGGTGTATTCGGGGCAGGCTGTAGTGGGGTGTGAGGGGGGTACAGGGTGGGTGTATTCGGGCGCAGGCTGTAGTGGGGTGTGAGGGGGGTACAGGGTGGGGTGTATTCGGGCGCAGGCTGTAGTGGGGTGTGAGGGGGGTACAGGGTGGGTGTATTCGGGGCAGGCTGTACTGGGGTGTGAGGGGGTACAGGGTGGGTGTATTCGGGGGCAGGTTGTAGTGGGGTGTGAGGGGGGTACAGAGGGGTGTATTCGGGGCAGGCTGTAGTGGGGTGTGAGGGGGGTACAGGTGGGTGTATTCGGGGGCAGGTTGTAGTGGGGTGTGAGGGGGTACAGGGTGGGTGTATTCGGGGCAGGCTGTAGTGGGGTGTGAGGGGGTACAGGGTGGGTGTATTCGGGGCAGGCTGTAGTGGGGTGTGAGGGGGTACAGGGTGGGGTGTATTCGGGGCAGGCTGTAGTGAGGTGTGAGGGGGTACAGGGTGGGTGTATTCGGGGCAGGCTGTAGCGGGGTGTGAGGGGGTACAGGGTGGGTGTATTCGGGGGCAGGTTGTAGTGGGGTGTGAGGGGGGTACAGAGGGGGTGTATTCGGGGCAGGCTGTAGTGGGGTGTGAGGGGGGTACAGGGTGGGTGTATTCGGGGGCAGGTTGTAGTGGGGTGTGAGGGGGTACAGGGTGGGTGTATTCGGGGCAGGCTGTAGTGGGGTGTGAGGGGGGTACAGGGGGGTGTATTCGGGGCAGGCTGTAGTGGGGGTGTGAGGGGGTACAGAGGGGGTGTATTCGGGGCAGGCTGTAGTGGGGTGTGAGGGGGGGTACAGGGGGGGTGTATTCGGGGCAGGCTGTAGTGGGGTGTGAGGGGGTACAGGGTGGGGGCAGGCTGTAGTGGGGTGTGAGGGGGGTACAGGGTGGGTGTATTCGGGGGCAGGCTGTAGTGGGGTGTGAGGGGGGTACAGAGGGGGTGTATTCGGGGCAGGCTGTAGTGGGGTGTGAGGGGGGTACAGGGTGGGTGTATTCGGGGCAGGCTGTAGTGGGGTGTGAGGGGGGTACAGGGTGGGTGTATTCGGGCAGGCTGTAGTGGGGTGTGAGGGGGGTACAGGGTGGGTGTATTCGGGGCAGGCTGTAGTGGGGTGTGAGGGGGTACAGGGTGGGTGTATTCGGGGCAGGCTGTAGTGGGGTGTGAGGGGGGTACAGGGGGGTGTATTCGGGGCAGGCTGTAGTGGGGTGTGAGGGGGGTACAGGGGGTGTATTCGGGGCAGGCTGTAGTGGGGTGTGAGGGGGGTACAGGGTGGGTGTATTCGGGGCAGGCTGTAGTGGGGTGTGAGGGGGGTACAGGGTGGGTGTATTCGGGGCAGGCTGTAGTGGGGTGTGAGGGGGTACAGGGTGGGTGTATTCGGGCAGGCTGTAGTGGGGTGTGAGGGGGGTACAGGGGGGTGTATTCGGGGCAGGCTGTAGTGGGGTGTGAGGGGGGTACAGGGTGGGTGTATTCGGGGCAGGCTGTAGTGGGGTGTGAGGGGGGTACAGGGTGGGTGTATTCGGGGCAGGCTGTAGTGGGGTGTGAGGGGGGTACAGGGTGGGTGTATTCGGGGCAGGCTGTAGTGGGGTGTGAGGGGGTACAGGGTGGGTGTATTCGGGGCAGGCTGTAGTGGGGTGTGAGGGGGGTACAGGGGGGTGTATTCGGGGCAGGCTGTAGTGGGGTGTGAGGGGGGTACAGGGTGGGTGTATTCGGGGCAGGCTGTAGTGGGGTGTGAGGGGGTACAGGGGGGGTGTATTCGGGGCAGGCTGTAGTGGGGTGTGAGGGGGGTACAGGGTGGGTGTATTCGGGGCAGGCTGTAGTGGGGTGTGAGGGGGTACAGGGGGGTGTATTCGGGGCAGGCTGTAGTGGGGTGTGAGGGGGTACAGGGGGGGTGTATTCGGGGCAGGCTGTAGTGGGGTGTGAGGGGGGTACAGGGGGGGTGTATTCGGGGCAGGCTGTAGTGGGGTGTGAGGGGGTACAGGGGGGGTGTATTCGGGGCAGGCTGTAGTGGGGTGTGAGGGGGGTACAGGGGGGGTGTATTCGGGGCAGGCTGTAGTGGGGTGTGAGGGGGGTACAGGGGGGGTGTATTCGGGGCAGGCTGTAGTGGGGTGTGAGGGGGGTACAGGGGGGTGTATTCGGGGCAGGCTGTAGTGGGGTGTGAGGGGGTACAGGGGGGGTGTATTCGGGGCAGGCTGTAGTGGGGTGTGAGGGGGGTACAGGGAGGGGGGTGGTATTCGGGGCAGGCTGTAGTGGGGTGTGAGGGGGGTACAGGGGGGGTGTATTCGGGGCAGGCTGTAGTGGGGTGTGAGGGGGGTAAAGGGGGGGTGTATTCGGGGCAGGCTGTAGTGGGGTGTGAGGGGGGTACAGGGGGGGTGTATTCGGGGCAGGCTGTAGTGGGGTGTGAGGGGGGTACAGGGGGGGTGTATTCGGGGCAGGCTGTAGTGGGGTGTGAGGGGGGTACAGGGGGGGTGTATTCGGGGCAGGCTGTAGTGGGGTGTGAGGGGGGTACAGGGGGGGTGTATTCGGGGCAGGCTGTAGTGGGGTGTGAGGGGGGTACAGGGGGGTGTATTCGGGGCAGGCTGTAGTGGGGTGTGAGGGGGGTACAGGGGGGTGTATTCGGGGCAGGCTGTAGTGGGGTGTGAGGGGGGTACAGGGGGGGTGTATTCGGGGCAGGCTGTAGTGGGGTGTGAGGGGGGTACAGGGGGGTGTATTCGGGGCAGGCTGTAGTGGGGTGTGAGGGGGGTACAGGGGGGTGTATTCGGGGCAGGCTGTAGTGGGGTGTGAGGGGGGTACAGGGGGGGTGTATTCGGGGCAGGCTGTAGTGGGGTGTGAGGGGGGTACAGGGGGGGTGTATTCGGGGGCAGGCTGTAGTGGGGTGTGAGGGGGGTACAGGGGGGGTGTATTCGGGGCAGGCTGTAGTGGGGTGTGAGGGGGGTACAGAGGGGGTGTATTCGGGGCAGGCTGTAGTGGGGTGTGAGGGGGGTACAGGGTGGGTGTATTCGGGGCAGGCTGTAGTGGGGTGTGAGGGGGGTACAGGGTGGGTGTATTCGGGGCAGGCTGTAGTGGGGTGTGAGGGGGGTACAGGGTGGGTGTATTCGGGGCAGGCTGTAGTGGGGTGTGAGGGGGGTACAGGGGGGGTGTATTCGGGGCAGGCTGTAGTGGGGTGTGAGGGGGGTACAGGGGGGGTGTATTCGGGGCACGCTGTAGTGGGGTGTGAGGAGGGTACAGTGGGGGTGTATTCGGGGCAGGCTGTAGTGGGGTGTGAGGGGGGTACAGAGGGGGTGTATTCGGGGCAGGCTGTAGTGGGGTGTGAGGGGGGTACAGGGTGGGTGTATTCGGGGCAGGCTGTAGTGGGGTATGAGGGGGGTACAGAGGGGGTGTATTCGGGGCAGGCTGTAGTGGGGTGTGAGGGGGTACAGGGTGGGTGTATTCGGGGCAGGCTGTAGTGGGGTGTGAGGGGGGTACAGGGGGGTGTATTCGGGGCAGGCTGTAGTGGGGTGTGAGGGGGGTACAGGGGGGGTGTATTCGGGGCAGGCTGTAGTGGGGTGTGAGGCGGTACAGGTGGGTGTATTCGGGGCAGGCTGTAGTGGGGTGTGAGGGGGGTACAGGGAGGGTGTATTCGGGCAGGCTGTAGTGGGGTGTGAGGGGGGTAAAGGGGGGTGTATTCGGGGCAGGCTGTAGTGGGGTGTGAGGGGGTACAGGGGGGGTGTATTCGGGGCAGGCTGTAGTGGGGTGTGAGGGGGGTACAGGGTGGGTGTATTCGGGGCAGGCTGTAGTGGGGTGTGAGGGGGTACAGGGAGGGTGTATTCGGGGCAGGCTGTAGTGGGGTGTGAGGGGGGTACAGGGGGGGTGTATTCGGGGCAGGCTGTAGTGGGGTGTGAGGGGGGTACAGGGGGGTGTATTCGGGCAGGCTGTAGTGGGGTGTGAGGGGGGGTACAGGGAGGGTGTATTCGGGGCAGGCTGTAGTGGGGTGTGAGGGGGGTACAGGGGGGGTGTATTCGGGGCAGGCTGTAGTGGGGTGTGAGGGGGGTACAGAGGGGGTGTATTCGGGGCAGGCTGTAGTGGGGTGTGAGGGGGGTACAGGGTGGGTGTATTCGGGGCAGGCTGTAGTGGGGTGTGAGGGGGGTACAGGGTGGGTGTATTCGGGGCAGGCTGTAGTGGGGTGTGAGGGGGGTACAGGGGGGGTGTATTCGGGGCAGGCTGTAGTGGGGTGTGAGGGGGGTAAAGGGGGGTGTATTCGGGGCAGGCTGTAGTGGGGTGTGAGGGGGGTACAGGGGGGGTGTATTCGGGGCAGGCTGTAGTGGGGTGTGAGGGGGGTACAGGGGTGGTGTATTCGGGGCAGGCTGTAGTGGGGTGTGAGGGGGGTTCAGGGGGGGTGTATTCGGGCACAGGCTGTAGTGGGGTGTGAGGGGGGTACAGGGTGGGTGTATTCGGGGCAGGCTGTAGTGGGGTGTGAGGGGGGTACAGGGTGGGTGTATTCGGGGCAGGCTGTAGTGGGGTGTGTGGGGGGTACAGGGTGGGTGTATTCGGGGCAGGCTGTAGTGGGGTGTGAGGGGGGTACAGGGTGGGTGTATTCGGGGCAGGCTGTAGTGGGGTGTGAGGGGGGTACAGGGTGGGTGTATTCGGGGCAGGCTGTAGTGGGGTGTGAGGGGGGTACAGGGGGGGTGTATTCGGGGCAGGCTGTAGTGGGGTGTGAGGGGGGTACAGGGGGGGGGAATTCGGGGCAGGCTGTAGTGGGGTGTGAGGAGGGTACAGTGGGGGTGTATTCGGGGCAGGCTGTAGTGGGGTGTGAGGGGGGTACAGAGGGGGTGTATTCGGGGCAGGCTGTAGTGGGGTGTGAGGGGGGTACAGGGTGGGTGTATTCGGGGCAGGCTGTAGTGGGGTGTGAGGGGGGTACAGGGTGGGTGTATTCGGGGCAGGCTGTAGTGGGGTGTGAGGGGGGTACAGGGTGGGTGTATTCGGGGCAGGCTGTAGTGGGGTATGAGGGGGGTACAGAGGGGGTGTATTCGGGGCAGGCTGTAGTGGGGTGTGAGGGGGTACAGGGTGGGTATATTCGGGGCAGGCTGTAGTGGGGTGTGAGGGGGGTACAGGGGGGTGTATTCGGGGCAGGCTGTAGTGGGGTGTGAGGGGGGTACAGGGGGGGTGTATTCGGGGCAGGCTGTAGTGGGGTGTGAGGGGGTACAGGGTGGGTGTATTCGGGGCAGGCTGTAGTGGGGTGTGAGGGGGGTACAGGGAGGGTGTATTCGGGGCAGGCTGTAGTGGGGTGTGAGGGGGGTTAAAGGGGGGTGTATTCGGGGCAGGCTGTAGTGGGGTGTGAGGGGGTACAGGGGGGGTGTATTCGGGGCAGGCTGTAGTGGGGTGTGAGGGGGGTACAGGGTGGGTGTATTCGGGGCAGGCTGTAGTGGGGTGTGAGTGGGGTACAGGGAGGGTGTATTCGGGGCAGGCTGTAGTGGGGTGTGAGGGGGTACAGGGGGGGTGTATTCGGGGCAGGCTGTAGTGGGGTGTGAGGGGGGGTACAGGGAGGGTGTATTCGGGGCAGGCTGTAGTGGGGTGTGAGGGGGTGTACAGGGAGGGTGTATTCGGGGCAGGCTGTAGTGGGGTGTGAGGGGGTACGGGGGGGTGTATTCGGGGCAGGCTGTAGTGGGGTGTGAGGGGGGTACAGGGAGGGTGTATTCGGGGCAGGCTGTAGTGGGGTGTGAGGGGGTACAGGGGGGGTGTATTCGGGGCAGGCTGTAGTGGGGTGTGAGGGGGGTACAGGGTGGGTGTATTCGGGGCAGGCTGTAGTGGGGTGTGAGGGGGGTACAGGGGGGGTGTATTCGGGGCAGGCTGTAGTGGGGTGTGAGGGGGGTAAAGGGGGGTGTATTCGGGGCAGGCTGTAGTGGGGTGTGAGGGGGGTACAGGGGGGGTGTATTCGGGGCAGGCTGTAGTGGGGTGTGAGGGGGGTACAGGGGTGGTGTATTCGGGGCAGGCTGTAGTGGGGTGTGAGGGGGGTTCAGGGGGGGTGTATTCGGGCACAGGCTGTAGTGGGGTGTGAGGGGGGTACAGGGGGGGTGTATTCGGGGCAGGCTGTAGTGGGGTGTGAGGGGGGTACAGGGTGGGTGTATTCGGGGCAGGCTGTAGTGGGGTGTGTGGGGGGTACAGGGGGGGTGTATTCGGGGCAGGCTGTAGTGGGGTGTGAGGGGGGTACAGGGGGGGTGTATTCGGGGCAGGCTGTAGTGGGGTGTGAGGGGGGTACAGGGGGGTGTATTCGGGGCAGGCTGTAGTGGGGTGTGAGGGGGGTACAGGGGGGGTGTATTCGGGGCAGGCTGTAGTGGGGTGTGAGGGGGGTACAGGGGGGGTGTATTCGGGGCAGGCTGTAGTGGGGTGTGAGGGGGGTACAGGGGGGGTGTATTCGGGGCAGGCTGTAGTGGGGTGTGAGGGGGGTACAGGGGGGGTGTATTCGGGGCAGGCTGTAGTGGGGTGTGAGGGGGGTACAGGGGGGGTGTATTCGGGGCAGGCTGTAGTGGGGTGTGAGGGGGGTACAGGGGGGTGTATTCGGGGCAGGCTGTAGTGGGGTGTGAGGGGGGTACAGGGGGGTGTATTCGGGGCAGGCTGTAGTGGGGTGTGAGGGGGGTACAGGGGGGGTGTATTCGGGGCAGGCTGTAGTGGGGTGTGAGGGGGATACAGGGGGGTGTATTCGGGGCAGGCTGTAGTGGGGTGTGAGGGGGGTACAGGGGGGGTGTATTCGGGGCAGGCTGTAGTGGGGTGTGAGGGGGGTACAGGGGGGGTGTATTCGGGGCAGGCTGTAGTGGGGTGTGAGGGGGGTACAGGGGGGGTGTATTCGGGGCAGGCTGTAGTGGGGTGTGAGGGGGGTACAGGGGGGGTGTATTCGGGGCAGGCTGTAGTGGGGTGTGAGGGGGTACAGGGGGGGTGTATTCGGGGCAGGCTGTAGTGGGGTGTGAGGGGGGTACAGGGGGGGGTGTATTCGGGGCAGGCTGTAGTGGGGTGTGAGGGGGGTACAGGGGGGGTGTATTCGGGGCAGGCTGTAGTGGGGTGTGAGGGGGTACAGGGGGGGTGTATTCGGGGCAGGCTGTAGTGGGGTGTGAGGGGGGTACAGGGGGGGTGTATTCGGGGCAGGCTGTAGTGGGGTGTGAGGGGGGTACAGGGGGGGTGTATTCGGGGCAGGCTGTAGTGGGGTGTGAGGGGGGTACAGGGGGGGTGTATTCGGGGCAGGCTGTAGTGGGGTGTGAGGGGGGTACAGGGGGGGTGTATTCGGGCGCAGGCTGTAGTGGGGTGTGAGGGGGGTACAGGGGGGGTGTATTCGGGCGCAGGCTGTAGTGGGGTGTGAGGGGGGTACAGGGGGGGTGTATTCGGGCGCAGGCTGTAGTGGGGTGTGAGGGGGGTACAGGGGGGGTGTATTCGGGCGCAGGCTGTAGTGGGGTGTGAGGGGGGTACAGGGGGGGTGTATTCGGGCGCAGGCTGTAGTGGGGTGTGAGGGGGGTACAGGGGGGGTGTATTCGGGCGCAGGCTGTAGTGGGGTGTGAGGGGGGTACAGGGGGGGTGTATTCGGGCGCAGGCTGTAGTGGGGTGTGAGGGGGGTACAGGGGGGGTGTATTCGGGCGCAGGCTGTAGTGGGGTGTGAGGGGGGTACAGGGGGGGTGTATTCGGGCGCAGGCTGTAGTGGGGTGTGAGGGGGGTACAGGGGGGTGTATTCGGGCGCAGGCTGTAGTGGGGTGTGAGGGGGGTACAGGGGGGGTGTATTCGGGCGCAGGCTGTAGTGGGGTGTGAGGGGGGTACAGGGGGGGTGTATTCGGGCGCAGGCTGTAGTGGGGTGTGAGGGGGGTACAGGGGGGGTGTATTCGGGCGCAGGCTGTAGTGGGGTGTGAGGGGGGTACAGGGGGGGTGTATTCGGGCGCAGGCTGTAGTGGGGTGTGAGGGGGGTACAGGGGGGTGTATTCGGGGCAGGCTGTAGTGGGGTGTGAGGGGGGTACAGGGGGGGTGTATTCGGGGCAGGCTGTAGTGGGGTGTGAGGGGGGTACAGGGGGGGTGTATTCGGGGCAGGCTGTAGTGGGGTGTGAGGGGGGTACAGGGGGGGTGTATTCGGGGCAGGCTGTAGTGGGGTGTGAGGGGGGTACAGGGGGGTGTATTCGGGGCAGGCTGTAGTGGGGTGTGAGGGGGGTACAGGGGGGGTGTATTCGGGGCAGGCTGTAGTGGGGTGTGAGGGGGGTACAGGGGGGGTGTATTCGGGGCAGGCTGTAGTGGGGTGTGAGGGGGGTACAGGGGGGGTGTATTCGGGGCAGGCTGTAGTGGGGTGTGAGGGGGGTACAGGGGGGGTGTATTCGGGGCAGGCTGTAGTGGGGTGTGAGGGGGGTACAGGGGGGGTGTATTCGGGGCAGGCTGTAGTGGGGTGTGAGGGGGGTACAGGGGGGGTGTATTCGGGGCAGGCTGTAGTGGGGTGTGAGGGGGGTACAGGGGGGGTGTATTCGGGGCAGGCTGTAGTGGGGTGTGAGGGGGGTACAGGGGGGGTGTATTCGGGGCAGGCTGTAGTGGGGTGTGAGGGGGGTACAGGGGGGGTGTATTCGGGGCAGGCTGTAGTGGGGTGTGAGGGGGGTACAGGGGGGGTGTATTCGGGGCAGGCTGTAGTGGGGTGTGAGGGGGGTACAGGGGGGGTGTATTCGGGGCAGGCTGTAGTGGGGTGTGAGGGGGGTACAGGGGGGGTGTATTCGGGGCAGGCTGTAGTGGGGTGTGAGGGGGGTACAGGGGGGGTGTATTCGGGCGCAGGCTGTAGTGGGGTGTGAGGGGGGTACAGGGGGGGTGTATTCGGGCGCAGGCTGTAGTGGGGTGTGAGGGGGCTACAGGGGGGGTGTATTCGGGCGCAGGCTGTAGTGGGGTGTGAGGGGGGTACAGGGGGGGTGTATTCGGGCGCAGGCTGTAGTGGGGTGTGAGGGGGGTACAGGGGGGGTGTATTCGGGCGCAGGCTGTAGTGGGGTGTGAGGGGGGTACAGGGGGGGTGTATTCGGGCGCAGGCTGTAGTGGGGTGTGAGGGGGGTACAGGGGGGGTGTATTCGGGCGCAGGCTGTAGTGGGGTGTGAGGGGGGTACAGGGGGGTGTATTCGGGCGCAGGCTGTAGTGGGGTGTGAGGGGGGTACAGGGGGGGTGTATTCGGGCGCAGGCTGTAGTGGGGTGTGAGGGGGGTACAGGGGGGGTGTATTCGGGCGCAGGCTGTAGTGGGGTGTGAGGGGGGTACAGGGGGGGTGTATTCGGGCGCAGGCTGTAGTGGGGTGTGAGGGGGGTACAGGGGGGGTGTATTCGGGCGCAGGCTGTAGTGGGGTGTGAGGGGGGTACAGGGGGGGTGTATTCGGGGCAGGCTGTAGTGGGGTGTGAGGGGGGTACAGGGGGGGTGTATTCGGGGCAGGCTGTAGTGGGGTGTGAGGGGGGTACAGGGGGGGTGTATTCGGGGCAGGCTGTAGTGGGGTGTGAGGGGGGTACAGGGGGGGTGTATTCGGGGCAGGCTGTAGTGGGGTGTGAGGGGGGTACAGGGGGGGTGTATTCGGGGCAGGCTGTAGTGGGGTGTGAGGGGGGTACAGGGGGGGTGTATTCGGGGCAGGCTGTAGTGGGGTGTGAGGGGGGTACAGGGGGGGTGTATTCGGGGCAGGCTGTAGTGGGGTGTGAGGGGGGTACAGGGGGGGTGTATTCGGGGCAGGCTGTAGTGGGGTGTGAGGGGGGTACAGGGGGGGTGTATTCGGGCGCAGGCTGTAGTGGGGTGTGAGGGGGGTACAGGGGGGGTGTATACGTTTAGAGTCGACGGCCCCCCGCCCCAGATTGGCTGCGTGTAGCGCATGCGCAGCCTGCCCGCGCGCCCTCTGTGCAGGGGTGAGGTCGGTCGTTCCGCGGGAGCGAGGTCCCTTTCTCGCTGAGGCTTTTTGGCTTCTTCCCTTTCCGTCGCCGGCGTCCACGTGCGGGGAGCCCCGCGCGGTGGGCGGGGCCGAGTGAGAGGGGGCGGGGCCAGTGATCGCGGGGAGGGGGGACCCGCTCGCGCTCCGTAGGCAGCGGCCCCTCAGCGCCTCTGTCCGCGCGCTGGCCTTCGCCCCCGCCGCCATGCTGGGCCTCCGAGCCCTCCTCCTGCGGGGGGCGCGCGGGGCCTGGGCCCGCCCCCAGGTAACGGGCGGGGCGGGGCGGGGCCACCCTAGCCCGGGCGTGGGGGAGGGGGTCGGGTGGTGGTGCTGTGGGGGTGTCAGTTGAAGGGTCTGGGGAGAGTAGCGCCGTGGGGGGGGCGAGGGAGGGAGGCAGCCTAGGGGCAGGGAGCTGGGTGGGGGAGGGGCGTGGCAGTATGGGGGAGGGGGCTGGGGATATGGGGGGTGCATGGTAGTAGCAGGCTGTGGGGGAGGGGTGTCAGTTGAAGGTGGGGGGGAGGGGGCATAGAGAAGAGTATGTCAGTGTAGGGGGCCTGGAGCATTGGGGGGGGAGGTAGTAGAGGGGCAGGGAGCTGGGTGGGGGAGGGGCGTGGCAGGATAGGGGAGGGGGCTGGGATATGTGGAGGGGGTGAGGCGGTAAAGGATTATGGACCTGGGTTGGGGAGGAACATGGCAGTATAGGGGAGGCAGCTAGGAGCATGGGGGGGGGGAGGGAGGCTGTATATGAGAGGGGTGGTGGCATGGCACTATGGGGCATGGGCAAGAGAGGGGAGGGAACCATCTGGGTAGGAAGGGTGAGCAGGGAGTTGGCTGTGCTGCCCCCGTGGGTGGATGGAGGTCATAGGGCTGCTGTGCAGTGCTAGCAGTGAGGAGGAGTCGCTGTCCTGGTCCCTAGTGACTCATGAAACCAGCCCTGTGTGAGGGCTGCACAGCCCATCTTACTTGTCTGTGAACATACAGAAAGAGTTACCCTTTCCCTGCTCTCACGCCCTGCACCAACTTCCATGTGCCAGGTGCATTTTCACTTCCGATCGAGTCCATATATAGAAAACTCAGTCTCTTTAAAATAAACCTTTGTTCTAGAGCAAGCTCAGATTCAAACTCAGAGTGACAATGGCAGCCACACTGTGGGTTTTACACCTTCACATTGAAGATAACTTCAGCTTCTCCTCTGCCCGTACAGCCTGGTAACGCAGTGGCAGGCTTTCACTTCTTGAAATGTCAATATCCCAGGTTCCGTCTCACTCTAACTAGCACAGAACAGGTTCTGGCTTTTGACATTCCCACAAGGTGTTCCCATATGTTATTGGGACTGATACATTATTGCAACATGATACTGCAACATCACATTGTAGCAATGCAGTGACTGCCTCTAAAGACTTTGTTCTTAACTTGGAAACTCTGAACAATTGCCCTCTGCACAGAGAAGTTAATTCAGGATGGCGCTGCACTTACTAGTGCTTTTTAGGCCTTGTCTGCATAGCAAAATATAATGGTGCGTAAACATGATTGTAAACATTTGAGTTGGATGAGACAATACTAACCATGATTGCCCTGTGCTGTTCATTCCCTCTGAAGCATCTGACACTGACCACAATCAGAAGACAGGATACTGGGCTAAATGGACCATTGGTCTGACCCAATATGACTATTCTTATGTTAGGAGTAGATAGGTGACTGTGGCATGGGCTGGGTCTGCAGTAGGTGCTGTAACATCTCTCAGATGTTCCCAGTACATTATCTGTTGATTTTGCTTGTGGTTTGGTAGCAACATCAGCCTGGCCTCAGAATGCTCCTGTTAAGTCATTTTGACATCCTGCCAAAACATTCCCAAGGAAAAGAAATGAGAGAAGGGAAATGCTGATTTTTAACAATTCATATCTCAGCAAAAACTGATCAGAATTTCATTGAACAAAGAAAAGGTACCTCAATGACCTGAGGGCTCTCCCTTGACAAGTATTAAAGGCCTACTTCAAACAATGGAGGTGAGAGAGCTGCTCATAAGGTGGCAGGAATCCTTTACAATGGAAAGTATTAGGCAGGCTAAATTCTATAAATTGCTTCCAGCTTCTATCTAGAAATGAGATACACTGAAATCTAGAATGAAGTGGCAGAGTGTTTTATGACTCCAGTAATAACTTCAGTTATTTTTTTAACATTCTCTATTCAGGTCCATGCATCTTTGGCTACAGGGCCCAGGCAAAATGATGGCACGTTTTATGAAATTCGTACCTACGATGTTAAGCCATCAAAGATGAAGGAGTTTGTGGAAATGGTCAATAAACACATCCACCTTCGAGCAGCTCATTCAGAGATGTTTGGATTCTGGACTGTGGAGTTTGGGGGCATGAATAAAGCCATCCATATTTGGAAGTTTGGTATGTGTAGCATCACTTCATATTGCTCTTGTGTGTCATGTGCATTAGACGAAACAGGATGTTTCTCTTGGGCTCATAAATAAAGGACAAAAGATAATAGGGTATCAAGCCTTCAACTAACTGAAGGAGGGTTCCAAAGAGGATGGAGCTCGGCTGTTCTCAGTGGTGGCAGATGACAGAACAAGAAGCAATGGTCTCAAGTTGCAGTGTGGGAAGTCTAGGTTGGATATTAGGAAACACTTTTTCACTAGGAGGGCGGTGAAGCACTGGAATGGGTTACCTAGGGAAGTGGTGCAATGTCCATCCTTAGAGATTTTTAAGGCCTAGCTTGACAAAGCCCTGGCTGGGATGATTTAGCTGGTGTTGGTCCTGCTTTGAGCAGGGGGTTGGACTAGATGACCTTCTGAGGTCTCTTCCAACTCTAATTTTCTGTGATTCTATGAATAGTTTGTCTCCTCATAAATAAATTTATTGTACTTGAATCCAGTCTGACAGAACTGAATATAGAATTTTATTATGTCTTTTCCTTTCTTGTAGATAACTTTGCTCATAGAGCAGAAGTTCGGAAAGCAGTAGCCAATGATAAAGAATGGCAAGGAAAATTCATCTCTCCAGTTCTGCCCTTCTTGAATAAACAAAACAATGAAATTGCTTACCTGGTACCTTGGTGTGAGCTTGGGAAGCCTTCAAAGGAAGGGGGTGAGTCTTTGTATTGATTAAAACTCGGTGTGGATTCAATAATAAGAAATAGCTTAATGTTTAACCAAATGGTTATGTTGTGTAAAAGGCTAGGGAAAAGTTCAGCAGTGGCTTTCTTTTACAATACACGGGACCCTCGCTATATTTAAATTGGGATCCATGGGCAACATGTCCCTCGCGTTAACGCGCTCCCCGCATTAGTGCAGGACTGCGCATGGATCCCGAAACCCGGGCTATAGCAGGGGTCCGGTGTATATTAGTTAGGGTAAGGCACAGTATACTTGTGTGTGTGTGTGTACTTGTACTTTCATGAGTTGGTGGCTAATGCTCTGTGCAGTATGGTTGGGAATGAATTGGATGGATGAACAGCTAAAATGAGCAATCTGTTCCCCCTCCAGCAATGCTCTAATTTTTTCTCTTAACTTGCTTCTTTGCTCAATGTATAGGAATGCATTGTCTAGAGATATTAAAAGACAATCCAGTATCTCTTCCCACTTGCAGAATTCTTGTTTTACAGAATAAAAGAAAATAAGAGTGCCAGTTTTTAGTGTGATTTCACCCACAGGTCGGATTAGCAGATGACACTCAGATTTTTCACAAATCTGTTCACTTTTCTCTCTAAGTTTAGGCACTATGGTTTTTTCTTGTTTTGTCAAAATCATGATTTTAAAAACCTACCTTCTATGAGGTAAATATGCATCATTAATGCAGAATAAGGCATATTGGCCACAAATACTTTCCTATCTATCTACATCTTCTCTAATCCTTCAATAAGAATGTTGCCAGTTTTAGCTCTTCATCCAGCTATTTATCAAGCCATACAAACTTCATATTGTTTATTAAATGGAATTGTCCCAAACTAGTCTAGATTTAATCTGGTATTTGTGTGTGTTATGTATATACAATAGACTCTCGATTATCCGGGATGATCGGGAAAACCTTAATCCCGGTTAATAAAATCCCGGATAATCGCGGGGGGGGGGGGAGTAGGGGGGGTTCGCCGGCCGCCCTGGGGGGGGGGGGAATGGTGGTGGTCCCACCACCTGCCCCAGTCAGCTCCCGCTGCCAGCCTGGGTGTAGGGAACCCAGGCTGGCAGCGGGAGCTCAGACCCCGGCTAGCAGGAGCCTGTGGGGAAACACTAAAGTGGCAGCCAGCTGAGCTCTCAACCTGCCGCCTCTTTGGGGTTTCCCCCCCAGGCTCCTGCCAGCGGGGGTCTCAGCTCCTGCTGCCAGCCTGGGTTTCCTACACCCAGGCTGGCAGCGGGAGCTGATTGGGGCAGGCGGCAGGAGCCTGGGGAGAGAGCCCAAAGAGGCGGCGGGCTGAGCATTCAACCTGCCGCTGCTTTGGGATTCCCCCTAGGCTCCTGCCAGCCGGGGTCTCAGCCCGCTGCCAGCCTGGGCTTCCTACACCCATGCTGGCAGCAAGTTGAGACCCCGGCTGGCAAGGGATCCACCGGGGGAAACCCCAAAGCGGCAGCAGGCTGACTGCTCAACCCACCGCTGCTTTGGTCTCTCTCCCCAGGCTCCTGCCAGCCGGGGTCCTGCTGCCTGCCCCAGTCAGCTCCTGCTGCCAGTCTGGGTGTAGGAAGCCCAGGCTGGCAGCGGGAGCTGAGACCCCCCAGCTGACAGGAGCCTGCTGGGAAAGTCTAAAGTGGCAGAGAGCTGAGAAGCGGCGGCAGCTGCCGAGCTCTCAACCCCCTGCTGCTTTAGAGTTTCCCCGCAGGCTCCTGCTAGCTGGGGTCTCAGTTCCCAAAGTCAGCCAGGGCTTCCTACACCCAGGCTGGAAGTAGGCTGAGACCCCAGCTCATAAGGGGCCAGTGGGAGAAGCCCCAAAGCAGCGGCAGGCTAAGGCTGAGCCCGTCGCCGCTTTGGGGCTTCCCCTACCGACCAGTTTAGACATCCCGGGTAATCCGCAGCCCGGTTAACCCGCGCCCGGATAATCGGGAGTCTACTGTATAAGAAAGAACCTCCATTCTACATTAGTGAGTTTTGGATTCTGGGTCTTTTATTTAGGTTTAGTTAACAGGTAGATAAACCTTGGCTACTTTCCTGTTAAAAGTAAGTAGGTAACTGATTATTCAAAATGTCAATTTGTTGCCTTCCACTTACGTGTAGAATAGAGCTAAAATTGCTGTGTTGTCCAGTATTAAGAACATAAGAACATAAGAACGGCCATACTGGGTCAGACCAAAGGTCCATCTAGCCCAGCATCCTGTCTACCGACAGTGGCCAATGCCAGGTGCCCCGGAGTGAGTGAACCTAACAGGTATGATCGAGCGATCTCTCTCCTGCCATCCATCACCCCCCTCTGACAGACAGAGGCTAGGGACACCATTCATTACCCATCCCGGCTAATAGCCATTTATGGACTTAGCCTCCATGAATTTATCCAGCTCTCTTTTAAACCCTGTTATAGTCCTAGCCTTCACAGCCTCCTCAGGTAAGGAGTTCCACAGGTTGACTGTGCGCTGTGTGAAGAAGAACTTCCTTTTATTTGTTTTAAACCTGCTGCCCACTAATTTCATTGAGTGGCCCCTAGTTCTTCTATTTTGGGAACAAGTAAATAACTTTTCCTTATTTACTTCCTCCACACCACTCATAATTTTATATACCTCTATCATATCCCCCCTTAGTCTCCTCTTTTCAAAGCTAAAAAGTCCTAGCCTCTTTAATCTCTCTTCGTATGCGACCCGTTCCAAACCCCTGATAATTTTAGTTGCCCTTCTCTGAACCTTTTCTAGTGCCAGTATATCCTTTTTGAGATGAGGAGACCACATTTGTACGCAGTATTCAAGATGTGGGCGCACCATGGATTTGTATAAGGGCAATAAGATATTCTCCGACTTATTCTCTATCCCTTTTTTAATGATTCCTAACATCCTGTTTGCTTTTTTGACTGCCGCTGCACACTGCGTGGATGCCTTCAGAGAACTATCCACAATGACTCCCAGGTCTTTTTCCTGATTGGTTGTAGCTAAATTAGCCCCCATCATATTGTATGTATAGTTGGGGTTATTTTTTCCAATGTGCATTACTTTACATTTATCCACATTAAATTTCATTTGCCATTTTGTTGCCCAATCACTTAGTTTATTGTGGGGGTGGGGGGATAGCTCAGTGGTTTGAGCATTGGCCTGCTAAACCCAGGGTTGTGAGTTCAATCCTTGAGGGGGCCATTTAGGGATCTGGGGCAAAAATATCTGTCAGGGGACAGTACTCAATCCTGCTAGTGTAGGCAGGCGGATCCTGCTAGTGTAGGCAGGGGACTGGACTCGATGACCTTCAAGGTCTTTCCAGTTCTAGGAGATTGGTATATCTCCATTTATTTATTTTATTTATTTATTTAGACCTTTTTGAAGTTCTTCACAGTCTGCTTTGGTACTTACTACTTTGAGCAGTTTAGTATCATCTGCAAACTTTGCCACATCACTGTTTACCCCTTCCTCCAAATCATTTATAAATAAGTTGAATAGGATCGGCCCCAGGACTGACCCTTGGGGAACACCACTAGTTACCCCTCTCCATTCTGAAAAAGTTCCATTTATTCCTACCCTTTGTTCCCTGTCTTTTAACCAGTTTTCAATCCATGAGAAGATCTTCCCTTTTATCCCATGGCAGCTTAATTTACGTAAGAGCCTTTGGTGAGGGACCTTGTCAAAGGCTTTCTGGAAATCTAAGTACACTATGTCCACTGGATCCCCCTTGTCCACATGTTTGTTGACCCCTTCAAAGAACTCTAATAGATTAGTAAGACACGATTTCCCTTTGCAGAAACCATGTTGACTTTTGCCCAACAATTTATGCTCTTCTATGTGTCTGACAATTTTATTCTTTACTATTGTTTCAACTAATTTTACCAGTACGGACGTTAGACTGACTGGTCTGTAATTGCCAGGATCACCTCTAGAGCCCTTTTTAAATATTGGCGTTACATTAGCTATCTTCCAGTCACTGGGCACAGTAGCCGATTTAAAGGATAGGTTACAAACCCTCGTTAATAGTGCCGCAATTTCACATTTGAGTTGAAATTGTGAAAGATTCAATTGGAAGATATACTGCCAGGTGGCAATTGTCTTGATTTATATTAGAGTTTTTGTTTGAGATCATATTTACATGGGTGTCAGTACAGAGTAGTCCCTGGAATGTCAGTGTTAAAGGTGCTGTATCTTGCAGTAAGCCTGGAGTCTTATCTGTAAACTGTGCCATTTCTGTAGTCCCTCCTCAAACAAGAAATACCCTTGAAGGATTTTGTCCCAGGTGTCTAGATCGCTGCTTTGGCCTTAGGACACCTCTTGTTGTAATGGTTGCTGCCAAGATTCATGTAGTGGTTATGACATCATAAATATCCCCAAAGGATGCTGTCATTTTCAGAAAAGGTAGTAGAATCTGTACTAGTTCACATTGTTCTTCCTTCTATAGCCTCAGGAGATTTTGTTGTCTCTAGCCATCTGAATATTGCATTTGTAGATCCTGGAAAAAAGAGACTGGTGTTCACTTGAAATGGCTTCATCTCTGCTCAGTGAATTTTTCATTGTTTTCTTTTCTGTGACCCACATTCCTATGTGACATGGTGGATCTTGGGACCACTTGGAGCAGTGTTTTTGGTCTACTAACTCCAAAGGATTAGAAGTCACTGCTCTAACTGAATCACAATAAATGTGAGGATGGTTTGTAAGATTTTTTATCTTTTAGAGAATCAAATGATTAATTTGACATTTCCTGGTTTATATTGCTGTATTCTTTTTCCATCAGGGGTGTATGAGCTGGTTACTTTTCAGATGAAGCCTGGTGGGCCGGCTCTGTGGGGCCAATCATTCAGAGCTGCAATCAGTGCTCATCTCAATACAGGCTACACGAAGCTGATTGGTGTTTTCCACACAGAATATGGATTACTTAACAGAGGTACAGTACTAGTCAGTTTCCAGTACAGTCATGGTCACAGAATGGCAAAGGTGCAAATCAGCAATACTCATGAGGGTGTTCAGACTCCTGATTAATGTAACTACAACTTTGGAGGCTGCCTTTTGGATCCTGGGCCTTTTGTATGCCTTTAGCTAATCAAAAACTATGGTGTCTTGTCATTTCTTTCCCCATAACTTTACTTGCTCAGAGTCAGCATCCATGATGCTAGCACTGAGCACTGGTATTATGATACTCACTGTAAGCATGCTAAAAACCAGTGCCAGCAACCAGCCTTGTGGGAAATTGAAACTCCATATATACACATCATGTCTTTAAGCAAGCCCTGAAATCGTTGAAAGGATTTAAATTTATAAATAAGTCTGGCTCATGCTTGCGTATATATCACTTCTCCCTCTCAGATACAGCGAAATTACTTGCCAGGGGAAAAGGAACAGCACTAGTTCTGATATCACTGTAAGTGCATGGAAGGGCACACATGCACCAGGACTAGGGTGATCAGATGTCCTGATGTTATAGGGACAGTCCTGATTTTAGGGTCTTTTTTATATAGGCTCCTATTAACACTCCCACCCCCTGATTTTTCACACTTGTTGTCTGGTTACCCTAATCAGGATAGCCCCACTAGTATCATGGATGCCGCATATTGACATGTCTGCCTAGTCAGATCCAGTATTTCTGTTGCCCTGGAATCATGTACACTGTCTCCCTGAATTCAGTTTGATGTGGGGTCTAAAGACAGTTTGCTGAAACGAAAGTTGTGACTTAAAAGGGTTAGAAAATGCAGTGTTAAAAATCAGCATAAGAAAAGCTCTGCAGAAGGAATGTCTTGTAACATACGTGTGTGATGAATTGCTGCTTCTGGGTGGAGGATTTCAGAACAGAGCAAAAGACCTGTGGAATATTTTGTACTGTAGTTTCGCTTTGGTCTCAATCTTCAATTTGTTTTGCTCTTGTTTTCATAGTTCATGTGCTCTGGTGGAATGAGAGCCCTGACAGCCGTGCAGCAGGGAGGCATTATGCCCATGAGGACGCCAGGGTGGTAGCAGCTGGTAAGCAAGAAGGCTATGTCTTTTCAGCATGTGCACAGAAAATTCAGTATACGATTCATTTAAGAATGCTGTTTTGTTTTCTCTAATTCTATGTATTTAATTTCAGTGCGGGAGAGTGTCAGATTCCTGGAGTCCCAGCAAAATATGCTCCTGATTCCTATGCCTTGTTCACCATTTAAATAGTTTTCTACCAGCTGATGTAATGAAAGGCAGCACACAACTTTCATACAGCATTTTTATCCCCAACTGTCATATGGGTCTCTCTCAATACCAATATAACCTAGCCAAATATTCTTCAGTTTACAGTATGTAGGGTGGATAAAAATCAATGATTTAAAAAATAATAATAATTGGATTAATGATTTAAATAATCATGATTTAATTAAGTTTGATTTAAATCAAATCCACCCTGACAGTATGTGGATAAAACCTGAATCCACATGCTTAATCTTATCCGGAGTCCTCTGCACTCCCTGCCACAATAAGAATTCAAGGCCTGCCAACCATGCAATGAACTCTGCAAATGTTTCCTATTAGCCATGAATTTCTCATCTTACCTCCACTTGAAGATGCATCCATGCAGAAGTATTCTGTAACAAAAGGTCCTTTCCAAAGCTCACAGCTGTGCAAGTGCAATGACGAACAGAAAGCTGCTATCTGTATAATGCACTTTGCTACCTCCTGAGAAGGTCACTATTTGTTGCCCTAAGCAGCGGGAATCCTATCTTAGGTTTTGCATGCTAATCATACATCTCACTGGTGTGTCTGCTTGTATTTATTATTATTATTAAGGTTGCAATGAGGGTGGAATTAGGTATGAGAAATGTTGCAGTGAAATTGGTTAAGTGGTGATATACGGAAATCAACTTAAGTATCAGGAGTACCTTTTAAATTAAGTGAACTGCAATGCAGTAGTTCATATTCTTTCTATAGTGGATCCACACCTCTATATTCAGTTATGACTGAATAGTAAGTTACATGGATCACATTTCTATGCAAATACGTTTCTTGTGCTGAAACTGATTATGAATGAACTGATTAATTCTGAGAGTTTCTTTGTGGATCGTGTATCAGATTAAGTAGTCCACTAAAGTACAGGTGTCTTTACTTTTGGAGAAAACTTTGCCTGACTGTAAAGCTTAAAGCCTAATAAAAGCATTGATTATTGTTCTGCATCTTATATATAGCCATATTACTTGCCTAAAACTTTCTGTTCTTTCAACCAAGAGGCTGTAATACTTCTATAAATGCAGCATTCTGAAGATTCTGCATGTTGGTTCCAGCAGCCTGGATGGTAATTCCTTTAGACCCAGTAATCTTGCCCCTTAACTTGCTGGAAGGAGTCGTTGATTGTGTAGATGCATGTTGCCCATCTGTCTGGGGCTAAAAAAAAAAAGTCAAATTTTGGTCTAATTTACAAAGCATTGCCCCAAGATGTTAATTCAGTTACTTCATACACTGAATATCTTCACTTCGACGAAAGCCTTGTTTAAAAATAAAAGCAAATATAAATGGGGAAAATATTGTCTTTGCAAATGTCTGGTTACAGCCCATGGGCAAGTGTATGCAGTGTCGATAGGCTCTGATTGAAGTTGCCAACTATAATAGCCCCCTTAGCTGTACACTGCCTTACAGAGGACACATGCATTATCCTCAGGATGATAGGACCAAGGTCAGACTCAGTGGAGACTGACTTCTTCAGAGATCAGTTCTTCCTATCTTTAAAGTGCTAGCTTAGGTCTTTGAACTTGAATCTGATTTACTATGCTGCTAGTATCAATTGTGAATCTCTCTGACCTTAACCTGGACTCAGTTTTAATACCCATGTGTGGCACGGGACACTGAGATTTGCCCTCTTCTATACTGGACTGCAGAAGTAAAAGTTACATTAATAGTATTTGCATGAAAGGACTAAAACTGTTCCGTTCAGGGGATAGGTGTAAAACAGTTTTCCACGTCATATGCCCAAGTTCACATAAGAAACCAAACATGAGCAAGGTCCTCCTGTGTGTCAGAGATTAATAGCACCGCTCTATACAGTAAATGCATAACAGCAAATTTTTGTAGATAAACAGTGCTGTTACAGCTTTATTTTTGACTTAATACAAGGCAATTAAAATGCCTAATACTTCACAAACAGTTAGCAAATACAAATATATATATTTATTTTTAATGAAAATGTCCATTGAAAGATTTAACTTAAAAGTTTTGTTGTGAAATCTCTAGATTTTGCAAAGTTAATAGATATTCCAGTGCAAAAATAGATCCCATTACAGATAGCATAAAGTGCTTGGAATGAAGGACCAACTGTATTTTTTTGGGGTGGGGGATATGAGGAAGGGGAGAAGCACTTTATCTTGGGAAAAATAACATGTATAGTCCTTATTGAAATACAAATATACTACAAAAAGGGTTGCAACAATTGAATAGCACACAGTAAGTGGTAACATTTCAGATACATCAATGCCCTAGATGCAGTTCTGTTATCAGAGTGGTTCACAATTGTAACACGTGTGGCACTTGGATAATTTTGCCTGGCATCCAACTCCAAGGGTAGAAAAAGTAGTTGGAAACCCTTTCAGTGAGTGAGAGAGCAGTGGGTGAGAACTGATTAAAAATATGTACAAGAGTCTCAGATTTCTCCAGGGACTGAAGCGTTGTGAAATATTCCTGTTACCTTCAGCATCAAATGTAACTTTTCTTGTTCTCATAGAAGCCAGATTGTGCATTATGAATCTTCAAGGCTTTCTTTTTTGGCAGGCTTAGGAGAAATGAGCACATTGTGAGTACAGTCTTCCCACTGCAAATGAAATCTTCCATCAAAAAACTGCAACCAGCTATATGGGTTTAAAATAAACTCCCTTGCAGTGGGTTCCAACTTGCACCACCCACATTCCTATTATAGAGACTGGTAGTTCTGTGCATTGCAGGATTGAGTCTATAGCTGTAGTCTTTCTGTTGAGATTGTGAATTAGTGGTGTTGGTTTTCAGAGGTATTAAATGTTCAGTGTGTTCACTGACTCCAAAAATCATATCATAGCCCTGATCCTGCAGCCCTCGGCCTCATGGGAGTTACAGCTGCAGGATTGGGCCCAATATTTCTAACAGTGCTGCTTCTGAAAACGTACTGTTCTGTAGGGAAGTGTCTGAGTTCTTGTAAATACAATCCAGATTATGCTTTAAGAAATGAGGTCTACTAACCCCTGCTGTCCTTTCCCCTCTACAATAGTATTCTGAGGATTAAATTAGGCACTTCATCTGAGTGTAGATTAGTTTGCTTTATCCCAATGCAGGACTACAGTGAGGATTGGTAGACTTAACCCAATTTTAATAAAATGCTGAATTTATCAATGCCAAGATGCCTGGAAATATATAAATAATCATCCTGTTGCCTAATGCTGCCAAAGTGATAATTTCAGTTCATGGCACTGTCCCTATTTCTTAGTACAAAACTTAAGGGCATTTATTGAAAAAAAATCAAGTCATGATGGAGGAGCATCAAGAGGTCAGACATTTTAGAGGCACAGGTTTAGCAAGGGGCATAAAGACAAGTAGCCCTGTTGAAGCGAGTGGGGCTGCGCATGGGCTAGAGTTAAACACGGGATAAAATGCCTCCTTGCTGATGCTGGGTCTCAGTGTTGAAGCATGGCTGAGGTGCCCGAGGAACATGTTAGTGCACATGTGCTCCCAGGGCCCAGCCAGCCGAGAGAGCATGTCAGTAATTCACACCAGGAGCAACATTTTTTGGTAATGTTTTGAAATTGAGATTACTGATTGCTGGCATTGTGGTGTTGGGGTTTATGCGCCTAGTTGTTCCCAAGGGGAACGTGAATGAGGTGGTTTCTGCAGCTAGGGTTCACCTAATAACTGAAACTACATCAAACTACCTCTCCGTGTAGGAAAGTTTCAGGCAGATTTTTGTTGCTGAAGGCCGGGATAGTGGGATTTGCACATCCTCTGTTGCATACCTATAACAAATTGAAGCATTTCCATACCCTGACTATGCTGCCCCTTTAAGGACATATAAATAATACTGCCGAAGAAAAAATCTACATCTCTTCAGGTTTTCAGTTCAAGTGACAAAGCCAGAAATGACACCACATTTGAGCTAAGCAATAGCGAATTTCAGATGCTGGTTACCTTTCTGCTGTCAAACGGGAATTCAAGAGTAGACATGACATAGCAGAATTACTGTCTCGTGTTTTAGAATTTACTCTTGGCGTTAGCAGCATATACAGCCAGTGAGTTTGCTGCTGTAGTCTGATCACTAGTTTTGCTTCTCATCCACTGCTCTCACCTCAGTCCTTTTGCAGCCTTCCAAGTGGCACTACTGTGGTACCTCAAGAGGAGCAGCAAAGTACTTAACTACATAAAGGCTGGTTAGGGAGCAGGTGATTGGTCACAATGCTGGTGGGACAATCCCATACATTTGCAAGGTTCACAGTTGTGCACACTGCTACCCCTGCAGCAGATGATGAGAGAGGTTATCCAATCTCTGCATACCTTCTACATATATGGTATGCTTTGTGGTGTAGGATCATCACCGATTGACCACCACCAGTCTATAAAGATATTTATAGAGTAGCAGGTCAAGTGGTTCTCTTCCCCCCCTCCCCCATAAGGCCATAATACTGTGCCTTTTGGTAACTGGTTGGCACTGACGGTTTTGGTGCATTCATTGCCGGCAATGCCTGTTGCACCAGGGAAATTCCACTCCCAATATGAAAAAATTTAAAGAGTACAAACATGCACACCTTTAAAATATCAATAAATAATCACTGGCCATGATTCCTCAATGAACGATTTGTTGCAACCCTAGGAAAAGTATACGGTGTAGGAACAAAATACAGTATGGCTGAAAGCCCGGTGTCCAAGGGGTTCCATATTACAGCTTCAGAGTTCTACTGTAATGAACAAGATTCAAGTCATTCACTTGAGAACAGTACAACAAGGCAACGACTCCAAGAGGCACTGCCTCTGTAATGGAATTTTGTTTTCATTGCATTGAGTTGCATTGCATTGAATGGTTATCAGTAGAGTGTCCAGTGTCTTTCCCTCCGTATCCTCTAGCTTTCGCCTTTGGGAATGTCCCATTCCATGCAAAGGAAGGTGCACTGTCTCCTCCTCCTGCTCAACACCATGTCCTTGCTGAAGGTAGCTCACACGCAGCTTTCTTTCACCTGCTCGTCTCGCAGAAAGGACGTCAGGATCGCAATGTCCACAACAGTCTGGTTTTTGTGCAGTGACAAGTCCTTGGTGTGGTCATCATCACTTTGGTCCTTGGCAAAGTTTACAAAGACCTATAAGAAAAAAGGGGTCACAGCTTGAGTCACTTTGGGTTCTGCTTCGCGCAGGATGTTTTCCTCTGTGAACTGTTTGTTTACCATGGATCCAACCCTGCTCCCTATTGAAATCAATGATAAATATCCCACTGGCTTCAATGGCAGTAGGATTAAGTCTAGTATCTGCTTCTCGTCAATTCAAATAGTTACAGAAGAAAAGCCCAGGTGGAAAAATAAAAAAATCTGTATTGCCACACAGTAAGCAGCACTGTCCAAAGGCCTCAGCTGTTCTGGCTGGAGCACTCCTCTTCATTGCACTGGCTCCGCTGGTCACTGCATTGATAGCAACATCCTATTCATCAGTGTCTTCCTGCTGAGAACCCTCCTTTCATCCTCCCCTCCCTCTGCATCCTGTCAACCTTTACTTCCGATCACTCTTGCTTTCAGACTCCTCTTCCACTAACCCCAGAGTGGGACTTCTGTGCCAAGCATCCCCCTCAAAACCCTTTCAACACAGATCTCTTCAGCAATGGTAGCACCACACCGTTTCCTACTCCTCTACTGCTTAGTGGCAGTGCTAGATTAGAAACTCTTTGAAGTAAAGGCCCTGCCTTTTGAAGTCTCCTGGAAGGTGCTATGTATTTTTACAGTGCTATGTACCTTGCATTTATAAATACTGCATGTGTTTACTACGTGCTATATACCTTGCATTGTAAAGTAATACCTTGCACTATGGTACCTCTCATCTGAGGATTTCAACGGCTTGTATAAACATGAATTTCGCCTCACAAAACCACTTCCAGGTAAGCAGGCATGCTCAACCCCATTTTACAAATGAAGAAACACACACAGAGGGTTAATGACTTTACCCACAGTCACACAGGAACAGGGAACAGAAACCAGGAATCCTAATGTCCAGTTCCGTACAACTGAAAGACTTATACTTCCTCCCTCAGCTGTGTTTCTCTTAGCTTTTATGTTGCATTTAGCCTGCATGGTTGGTTTAGAGTTGGGAGAAAAAGATGCAGTGGATAAGCCAATTACGATACTGATGATAATCCCTATCTCTTAGGTAGCCCTTTTCATTAATCGATCTAGAAGTGTTGTAGAAAGGGAGGTCAGTAGCATTATGCACATTTTACGGATGGGAAAACTGAGGCAGAGAGTGGTGACATGGCACCCAAGCTAGTTGCCGATTTGGGAATAGAACCCAGGTCTCCCGAGTGCTCTATCCACTAGGCTCCACATAAGTAACCCATTTGCCTTTCTACAAAGGTGAGAGTCATTGACGTGTTACAATCTCCATGTAGGAAATTCGCAACTGAGGACAAATGGCCACACCCTGCTCCCAGTTACAAAGGAGGTCCACTGAAGTCTGTGGACTTACTCAGGGTTTCCCAGCTATGTGAGGAGAATTTGACTCCCAGCGCACTAGAAACTTACTTGGTCAAGTGTAGTCTGAGAAACGGAGTAGTCTTCTATGTGGAGTCTTTTTTTGTTCTGGGAGAGGATGCTAAATATCCTAGCCAGAGACGATGGTGAGGATGGGAGCTGGTACTGAAGCATGTTCCGATGCTTCTCCTTCAGGACGCTGCCAGGGAAGGCGAGGCCAAAGAATTCCTGAACGGGCTTCAGGTTAGGGTTCGCCCCCGCTATTCGCACTACTATTGTATAACCATCTCCAAACCTGCAAACAGCAGCAAGCAGAGGACTTTAGGGGAGTCTCTTTGAAAACGGGGGGTCATTTAAATATTTCTTGTAGCTTAAAGAGCAAGGAGAAAGCCAGGTGAGAAAAATCCCTGAGGTCAATATCCCAGCAGTTCAGATTGAACTGGGTGAGCAGCCCTAAAAACACAGGCCCACTGGCCACTCTGCAGCCTGAGCAAATTGAAAGCGCTCACCTGTTCTTCAGATGCTGGACACTGCCAAGACACCTGAACCGCCCGTTGACCATTATTGCCATTCGAGTGCACAGGGCTTCACATTCTTCCATGCTATGGGGGCAAATGAAAAAACATGAACCCTACCCCAAGCCTGCAATCACCACCACCACCTAGCACCAACCTGCGTTTACAGCAAGGAAGCAGCTGAGTTGAATGTTTAGATTTCAGAATCCACCCCCAATGAAATCAGACTGGAGAAATACAATACCCAGCCAAAACGAACACCACATGCCTGTGAGACGTAAGCACCACTGATCTCCCCTCCTTGACGATGCTCAGAGCACAATTCCATAAGAAACGGCGTGCTTTGGGATCCATTCCCGTGGTTGGCTCATCCTGAAAATGACATTTAATAAACCAGGTTATACTATAACATGTACATATATACAATGACAAAACGGAACTGTGAAGAGTGAAAACCACACCCATCCAAATGATTTTTACTGGAAAAAGTTTAAAAGAAGAAAAAGTTTCATGGAAACTTTCTCATTTCTTTTCAAAAGTTAAAATATGAATTTTCCCCCAGAAATTTTAACTTAGTAAAAATTTGATCAGTTGGTGAAAATTTGGGGAATGAATTTTGTGCAGCTTGTCAATTTCTCTCTCTAGTTACAAAATTTGGTCATCAATTTCAACACTGGAAAAAATGAATGGGCTGTAGTTTAAATAGAACGTGTAGCTCTCCCTCATCACATACTCTGGATTTTAGTTGTTGTCTTTCAAGCATTCACAAAAGGGAAGATAAAACCATTGCTTTCTTGTCTATTCTTTTCTCAAACTGTTCCCACATAAAGCACTGGATCTGATCATCCATCTATGCACAGAACTCCCTTAAAGTTAAGGGAGTTTTGTACACTAACTCCTTACTTAACATTGTAGTTATGTTCCTGAAAAATGTAACAAAGTGAAACGATGTAAAGCGAATTCAATTTTCCCATAAGAATTAATGTAAATGGGAGGAGGGGGGGGGTTAGGTTCCAGGGAATTTTTTTCCCCAAACAAAAGACATATATATATATACACACACACACTAGACATTTTAAACAATTTAATACTGTACACGGCAATGATGATTGTGAAGCTTGGTTGAGGTGGTGAAGTGAGGGGCTGGGATATGTCCCAGGGAATGCCTTACTGCTAAATGATGAACTAGCAATTGGCTGAGCCCTCAAGGGTTAAATCATTATTGTTAAGGTAGCCTCCTACTCTACAAGGCAGCACGAATGGAGGGAGGGGAGACAGCATGGCAGACAGAGAGAGACAGAGTGAGTGAGTGTGAGAGAGGTGCAATTGCCCATTTAAGTACACTGACCCCACTCTTAAGTACATTGCCTTGTTAAGTAGATCAGCAAACTGAGACCACAGCTGCTGCCAGGAAGCTCCCTCCGTCCTGAGCCCTGTCCTGTGCCTCCCTCCCCCCGGAAATGGGGTAAGTTTGGTGCAGGAGCAGGGAGACACCCTGGACATTAGCCCCCCTGCACAGCAAGCAGGAGGCTCCCCGGACAGCTGCCGCACAGGGATCCTAGGGGAATGGGGAACTGATGGGGGGGCCGCTGGTCCACCCTGGTTCTAAGCCTCCACCAGCTAGCTCCAAGGGGCTGCTCTTGCTGCAAGTAAGGACAAAGCAGGCGAAATATGTTAATACACGAATAGTCGTGAACTCACCAAGAAAACCACCGGAGGGCTCCCAATAAGGGCAATGGCAGTGGAGAGCTTGCGTCTGTTCCCTCCACTGTAGTTCCCAGCACATTTTTCTCCATATTTCATAAGGCCCAGTTTACGAATTGCCCATTCACCAACCTACAGGAAGAGAGGGCAACATGACCTTCTGAATCGATACCAAAGGGTGGAAACTACTGCACTGGCAGGTAAAGAGTCTTTGGGAAATAGACAAATATTTATTGAAATGAGGGCTGTCAATTAATTGCTGTTAACTCATGTGATTAACTCAAAACAAGTTAATCGTGATTACTTGAACTTTTAACAATAGAATATCGATTTAAATGTATTAAATATTTTTGGACGTTTTTCTATATTTTCAATATTGATTTCAATTACAACACAGAATACAAAGTGCACAGTGCTCACTTTATAGTATTACTTTTGATTACAAATATATACACTGTAAAAGTGATTAAAAATAGTATTTTTCAGTTCACTTAATACAAGTACTGTATCATGAAAGTGTAACTTACAAATGCAGCTTTCCTTTGGTCACATAACTGCACTCAAAAACAAAACAGTGTAAAACTTTAGAGCCTACAAGTCCCCAGAGTCCTACTTCTTATTCTGCCAATCGCTAAGACAAACAAGTTTGTTTACATTGATGGGAGATAATGCTGCCGGCTTCTTATTTACAATGTCTCCTGAAAGTGAGAACAGGCATTCGCATGGCACTTTTGTAGCTGGTGATGCAAGGTATTTACATGTCAGAGATGCTAAACATTCGTATGCCCCTTCATGCTTTTCAGCCACCATTCCAGAGGACATGCTGATGATGTGGATTAAAATATAATGCATCAATTAAATTTGTGACTGAACTCCTTGGAGGAGAATTGTATGTCTCCTGCTCTGTTTTACCCACATTCTGCATATATTTCATGTTATAGCAGTCTTGGATTGTACCTGTTCATTTAATTGACAAAACACAAGGAAGGTATGGATGTGAGATTTCTAAAAATAGCGACAGCACTTGACCTAAGGTTTATAAATCTGAAGTGGTTTCCAAAATCTGAGAGGGACAAGATGTGAGCAGGCATTTAGATGTTTTAAAAGAGCAACACTCTGAAGCAGAAACTTCAGAACCCGAACCACCAAAAAAGAAAAAGAAAATCAACCTTTTGCTGCTGGCATCTGACTCAGATGATGAAAATGAACCTGTGTCGGTCTGCACTGCATTGGATCGTTATCAAGCAGAATCCATCATCAGCATGGACGCATGTCCTCTGGAATGGTTGTTGAAGCATGAAGGGACATATTTGTGTGCCAGATGCGCTAAAGATTCATATCTAGGAACACCAGCTACAACAGTGCTCTGCGAATGCCTGTTCTCACTTTCAGCTGACATTGTAAACAAGAAGTGGGCAGCATTATCTCCTGCAAACTGTAACCAACCTTGTTCGTCTGAGGGATTGGCTAGGACTGAATGGACTTGTAGGTTCTAAAGATCTACATTGTTTTATTTTTTTAATGCTGGTTTTTTTTTTTTTACATAATTCTACATTTGTAAGTTCAACTTTCATGATAAAGAGATTGCACTACAGTACTCGTATGAGGTGAATGGAAAAATACATATTTTTTTCAGTGCAAACATTTGTAATAAAAAATAAATATAAAGTGAGCCCTGTACACTGTATTCTGTGTTGTGATTGAAATCAATACATTTGAAAACGTAGTACACATCCAAACCTATTTAAATAAATGGTATTCTATTGTTGTTTAACAGGGCGAGTTTTTCAGTTGCTTGACAGCCCTAATAAAAATAGATCCAGTTACACATCCATAAGAACATAAGAACGGCCATACTGGGTCAGACCAAAGGTCCATCTAGCCCAGCATCCTGTCTACCGACAGTGGCCAATGCCAGGTGCCCCGGAGTGAGTGAACCTAACAGGTATGATCGAGCGATCTCTCTCCTGCCATCCATCACCCCCCTCTGACAGACAGAGGCTAGGGACACCATTCATTACCCATCCCGGCTAATAGCCATTTATGGACTTAGCCTCCATGAATTTATCCAGCTCTCTTTTAAACCCTGTTATAGTCCTAGCCTTCACAGCCTCCTCAGGTAAGGAGTTCCACAGGTTGACTGTGCGCTGCGTGAAGAAGAACTTCCTTTTATTTGTTTTAAACCTGCTGCACGCCAATTTCATTGAGTGGCCCCTAGTTCTTCTATTTTGGGAACAAGTAAATAACTTTTCCTTATTTACTTCCTCCACACCACTCATAATTTTATATACCTCTATCATATCCCCCCTTAGTCTCCTCTTTTCAAAGCTAAAAAGTCCTAGCCTCTTTAATCTCTCTTCATATGGGACCCGTTCCAAACCCCTAATCATTTTAGTTGCCCTTCTCTGAACCTTTTCTAGTGCCACTATATCCTTTTTGAGATGAGGAGACCACATTTGTACGCAGTATTCAAGATGTGGGCGCACCATGGATTTGTATAAGGGCAATAAGATATTCTCCGACTTATTCTCTATCCCTTTTTTAATGATTCCTAACATCCTGTTTGCTTTTTTGACTGCCGCTGCACACTGCGTGGATGCCTTCAGAGAACTATCCACAATGACTCCCAGGTCTTTTTCCTGATTGGTTGTAGCTAAATTAGCCCCCATCATATTGTATGTATAGTTGGGGTTATTTTTTCCAATGTGCATTACTTTACATTTATCCACATTAAATTTCATTTGCCATTTTGTTGCCCAATCACTTAGTTTAGTGAGATCTTTTTGAAGTTCTTCACAGTCTGCTTTGGTCCTTACTACTTTGAGCAGTTTAGTATCATCTGCAAACTTTGCCACATCACTGTTTACCCCTTTATCCACTCTTGTTGGATAATGCTTAGTGCCCATTCACTGGGTGGCAAGCTCCTGTTTCCCAGGGCTTGCAATAACATGACTCATTGTGCTCTCCTAGGAAATGGCCCGGTGTTTGCAGTTACTACACACCACCACTGCAGATGAAGGCCCTTAAACTGATTGGGGAAGATCCCCAGCTGGTGTAAACGGGCACAGCTCCTTTACACAGATATGGTCCATTAGTATTTCCAGACCAGCACTCTACTCAGATCTACCACATTTGGGATGTAGATGGTGCACGTTGCTAACAGCATGAGAAATCAGCAGCAGAGAGGGAGGAAGCTGATACCAATGGCCTGGATGACTGCTCCAGTACTGGGAACACCAAAATGTCAGTGTTCAAATAATGAAAGTGTAGTCCCTATAAAAGAGGGCTGAGAAGCCCTTAAATCGGTGAGCATTTATTCCGAATGAACTCAATGGGACTACTACTCAGAGAACAGGAATAAGGATTCCACCATTTGTCTAGGTCTAGGAACAATGATGACTAGTAGGAAAAGCCTGGGGAGGGTTTAACTGACTTGAAACCCAGGTTATTGGTAATATCAGCTGTTCTGGGCACGACACAGTTGTCCTAGGTAGGAGTGAATGAGCAGAACACTTGTTTGGTACTGAAAAATACAGCAGATGACAATTTCGCTATCCTGTCCAAACCAACGGATGAAATTGGGCAGTGGAACGCAGGCCAGCAAAAATGTGTAAACAGCGCAGCCAGGGTCTGTGCTTTCTGCTTTGCGTACCTGGCAGACCTCTTTCTCAGGAACACCCCGCAGAAGTGCAAAGAACTCCAGATGTTCTCTCCCTGTCAACAGCTCATTAACAGCATCAAACTGAGGGCAATAGCCCATGTTCTGGTGGACTCCTTGGATTTTAGACAAGATACTGTAAAGCAAGAGAAGACCCGCCGTTAGGATTGTGCAACATCCTCTGCCTTTTCAGGTAGAGAATACAGAGCAGGGATTGGACCAGTCATCATTCTGGAAGGATCAGACACCAGTGGCTTAGGCAAAGATGTAACTGGATCCCCAAAGCAGTTCGGGGTCACATACATTTCTGTTAAGATGTGACTGTTAATCACGATGGGTACCATTTTCAAAAATGTCTATGTAACGGAAGAGCCTATGGGCATGTCTACACGGCAAGTTACTGCGTGACAAGCCAGGACTGCTCCAGCACCCTGAAAGTCCTGGGGTGCCAGCAGTAAGGCAAGCTACACTCTGGGACTTTCACTGCTCGAGCCGTGTCCACACGGGGTGGTCCTGTGCAGCAAGCTGATGTGCTTGAGTTTCATACTGTGACTTGCTGCGTGGACAGGCCCTAAGCCCCATTTTCAAAAGTGACCTGGGATTTAGGGACATTTGAAAATGTTACCCAGACCTTGACTCAGCAGAGTACATGCTTAATGTTAGGCAGGTTTAGCCCTGATGCAAGCAGGGGCCAGTCTAGCAAAGTCAGTGGAGTTACATCTGCTTTGGGATGAGAGTACACAGGAAGGAGAGAGAAGCGGAGGGTTTTCTTTGGTGTAAAGCAGAGGGAAGAGGAGTTGTGTCTTCTGCTCACCTGTTTCCCTTCAGAAAAGCTTCTCCTCCTGTCACATCAGTATCTCCAGTTAGCATCTTGAAAGTTGACGACTTGCCAGCGCCATTCACTCCCAGGAGGCCAAAGCACTGAAAACATTAAAGAGCCCATATGAGCCCATGTGTGTTTGAGTGCATGATTTCGCCTGCTGAATCTTTTATTACTGACAATAACACATAAGGCAGGAAGAAGTCCCTGGAAGTCCCTCAGAGCTCAGGGTGAGAGTGAGGGTCCATAGGAATAAAACATCTCTTTATATATAAAGGTGAGCAAATTTGATCTGGAATTAGCAAGACAGAGTAACCCTGGCTCCCCCCATTCTACAGTGTAATACAGCATGTTCACAGGAAGTTTCTGAACTTTTATTTCAAACTGAAATCATTTGGAAGGGAGAAGGGAACAAAAGCATTTTATCTAGAGGAATAGTCACAGACTGCGTACCAAACACTAACGTATTTATCCTGCCACCCCAAGTGAGGTCCAGGAGCGCGGTTATCCTTGTTTTCCTGAGGGATTTAGTGGTTTGTCCAAGGTCATACCCAGAGTCTATGGTAGAGCTGGGAATTGTCTTAAGCACAAGACCATGTCTCCTCTTCATTACAATGAAAACCTCAAGGATTTCAGCTCTTATCCTGCTCACTACCTTCTACTGCTCCTAAATAGTTGAGTGAAAACAAACACAGATCTAGCTAACCAATTGAACATTACCTCCCCAGGGGGGATTCCAACACAGATCCGGTCAACAGCTGGTTTTCTCTTCATTCGATAAATCTGAAACCAGGAAAGACAAATTAATGAGAATAACGAACATGGGAGGGTGGGAGAAGAGAGAGAATCTGATCCCCACGTACTTTCCAAGACATCCTTAAGGCTCCAGTCCTGATCCCCTGCACTTAATGGCTAAGCTCTCATTGGACTTCTGTGGGACAGGGTTAGGTTTTTTACTACCATCTCATATCACACCAGCCATACTTCCGGAGGTGGTTGAGATATCAGGGGAGCTGATTCTAGGGTCTGCACTCCGGCATACAGGGCCACACCCTCGGCTGAGGTTAACTAGCTGATTTTAATAGAGGGTCTGGCCCAGTATCTGGTTGGGGAAGAAACTGTAATGTGTCAAACGGTGCCCCGGACATGCGAGACTTGGGCCGGAAATGCGTGTGTTTCTGGATGCAGACGCACTGCTGACATCCAGCACATTTGGCCTAATGGAAGTGAACTGCCTTCGAAGCCTGTGAATAGAACAGATCTAGACCTGGAGTCCCGTGGGCTCTGGATCAGGTCCTGGGTAAGCGGGGTGGTGCTGGCGAGGGACTAGGTGAGCCCGGGCAGCCCTCTCTCCCTCACCTTGGTCAGCTCTTTGATTTCAAGGATGTCACTCTGTCCGCCGCCACTCATTATCCTCTGCCTCTCCCTGGTCACATCCTCATCCTCATCATTTACAGGCGGCAACTTGGCACTGACAGGCCTTCGAAGGGGAACAAGCCAACGGGTGAAAAGGAAGAGAAGAAAGCATCCCAGGTGAATGCATGACGAAAGACAGAGAGGGGGAGACAGGTGTCAGGCACCAGCATCCAGACAGAACACACCTGGGGAAGCCCTTTGGGGTTTGCAATTCAACCCTGTGCGGAAGGCTAGCAAGCTGCTTCCATCCCACTTAGACCTTCAAAGCACAGGCCATGTGCTGACCGGGTGCACGCAGGAGAACATCACCCATAGCGAATGCTGATCATTTGGTGTCAGAGATTCTATAGATGTCTCGCTGTTAAATCCAGACACACGACTTCTAAGGTCGCCAGCACACTCCTGGGCTACTGATTATTGCTGTGTTCACATAGCGTCCTCCCGGCAAAACCAATTTCACCCCAGCTAATGTTTGCTCAAGTTCAAAATATTGCCAAGGACCAAAATGTTCTTTCTTTGAGCTGCTTCCCACAGCTTTTCTCAGGCTGGTTTGATTGGCTTGGGGGACACAGGGAGACGGTTTTGAACTAGAGCTTTAAAACTGTACAAGTGATGCAAACTTTGGGCCCATCCCTGCTGCCAATGGAAAAACAACCTGCAGGGGCTGGCTGCACGGTAATTTCCCATTGTGAATTGACAATGAGGTGGTACAATGGCTGGCTGCCTAAGCATCATCGTCAACACAAGGTTGCTAACTGTGACTTGACCCCGCTGATTGTCTAAGCTGGAGCCTGAATCTTTTGCAGTATGACCGGGCTGAACCCAGTTTTTAAGGTCAAGCTTGACAAAGCCCTGGCTGGGATGATTTAGTTGGGGATTGGTCCTGCTTTGAGCAGGGGGTTGGACTAGATGACCTTCTGAGGCCCCTTCCAACCCTGAGATTCGATGATTCTACCACTGTCCTGTAAGTCAGAGCCAAGAGCACAGCTCAGGCTTCTGTGTATCTTCCCCCGTCAGCCCACAACTCTGATGGATGGTGCAGCGCACGCTTACCTGGGTTTGATGAAGAACCTGTACTGGATGAGCACGGTGATAAGGAAGAAGACTGCCCCTTCCACGGCCATGGCAAAGAGGTTCCGTCCCACCAGATTCCAGGACAGAGGGGACACAAAACGGTTCTCGCCTGTTTGGAAAAGCCGAAGCACAGAGTCAGCTTTGCACAGCAGCAGGGGAGACTGAGACCGAGATGAAAGGCTCTGGCCCTGAGAGAGCTTAGAGTAGTTTTAGACAAGATGCAGGGAGAGGGTGACACAAAGCGGAAAGAGAGGACAAAGTTAATAAGATCATGGGGTGACCCAGTTTTGGCTTTTATAATAGTGATTTTCAGATGTTCATTGTACTAGGCGCTGCACATAGCTCAATAGACAGGCCCTGCCCCGAAGAGCTTACAATTTAAATAAACATGACATTGAAAGGAAATGCCCCCATTTTACAGAGGGTGAACTGAGTCACAGAGAGATGAAGTGACTTGCCCAAGGGCACAAAGATGGTCTGTGGCAATGCCAGGAGTTGAACCCAGCTCTCCTGACGCCCACCCCCTAATGCCTTAAACCAGGGGTGGGGAACCTCCAGCCCGCGGGCCTTATACAGCCCGCCAAATCATTTTGTCCAGCCCGCGGCCGCCAGCCAGGGTCGGCTCCGTGATAGGGCCGGAAAGCACCGTGCGGCCACCATCAGCCGTGCGGCGAAACGAGGAGCCGCGGGGAGCAGACGGTCAATTTGGGGGGGGGGGGGGAGGCGAAGAGACCGGGCTGGGCGGGTCAGGCGAGGCGTGGGTGCGGGAGGGACGGAGGTTTGGTGGGGGGGGAGGCTGGGCAGGCAGGCGGCAGGACCCCGGTTGGCAAGGGGCCAGCGGGGAAACACCAAAGCAGTGCAGGGCTAAGAACTCCGCCTGCCACTGCTTTGGGGTTTCCCCCGCTAGCCCCTTGCCAGCTGGGGTCTCAGCTCCCGTTGCCAGCCTGGGCTTCCTCGGGGGGGGGGGGGGGGCCACGAATGACATTATAAATGTCCAAATGGCCCTTGGCAGAAAAAAGGTTCCCCACCCCTGCCTTAAACAAACGACCATCCTTCCCCTCAGCATGAGGCTGCATTTCATATACCTACGTCTTTGTATTTTTGAAGACTCAACCGACTCCCTAATAACTCAAGCTGAGAATCATTTGCTCTCTAGTTCTGGTAAGGAATCAGGCGGGACAGCTACAGGCTCTGGCCAGTTCAGAGCAGACCTTTGTACTGTTTTCACTACAGTTAGCTAAGCTAATCCTGCCAAGGACCCTCAGTTCCTGGTGCTTTCAATGAGAGAGGAAGGGGCTCAGCTCCTCCCAGGCTCATGCTCTAGGGGTCCATATTGTGTGAGGTCACTTACCAAACCTTTCCAAAGCGTCGGCCATGGCCTGATTTTTCACCATGTCGATCAGTCCCCGCCCCAGGCAGAAGTGGGGGAAGATGAGGAACACAGACTTCAGGATTTCATTGATGTTGTTCAGCTTCTAATGGGACAAAAGCCAAGCACAAATCAGCCGCCTGAGCAGCTTCTCAGGGCAGAGCACTGCAAAGCAGGGAGGTTTCGCTTGCTGAGGGTGATTGTCCTGTGAATTTGCTTCCCAACCACTAACCTCTGGCAGCCCGGATTAGACACGTAATGGGAGAACCCTCTGGACAGGATTATAACTGTGCTCCAGGCCCCCTTGGTGCTCAGCCCTATATGTACCAACATCACAATGATAATCCAGCCCTGGGGGCTCACAGTCCAAGACGCAGGTAACATGCTTGAGGTGAACAAAGAGGACTGGGGTCGAGGTAGCAGCAGAGAGATGGGGTTGCCACACACGGTCTCGGTGCCCATAATAGTCACAGATTACTATCTGATGAACGAATGCCAAGCGGGCATGGGATACCCCATTCCCCAGGGGGAGGGCAGGGGACTGGTATTCTTATCTCAGCTTTCACTCCCACCTCCAAGTGAATACAGAGCTTGGCCTCTCTGCACAGTGCTACCACACACACTTCTTTCCCGTTGACTAGAAACAGGTGAAGAGTTTTAAGCCTGTCAGCGAGGTACGGGAGCACGGGAGTCGTGCCGCTGATGTCAAAGGGGCTACTCGTGTGCTTCAAGTTACCCACATGCTTACGTGCCTTGCTGAACTGGGGTCTTCTGGGCAACATGCCCCACCATCCCTCATTCTGACCACTTGGCCCAGCCTTCCCTACCACTCCCCTGAATCCCCGGAGATCCAGAATGGACACCGGGCACTAGCCAGTTCCTAAGGGCAACGTAAAGCAGCAGCAGCAGTGCCGGGGTGGGGTGGTCAGCGCGGCGGCGGCGGGAACATACGTTATTGGTGAAGAGCTCGAGGACGAAAGTGGCCACGCTGCCATTTATGCCAATGAAGAGATTCACGCTGGTCAGCACCACGTAGGCCGTGCTGGGGATCTTGAACACAAAAGAAGCTGGGTACATGAGTGGTGTTATAGACCACCTGGGGAGCGGAAAGACACCGTGTAAGCCAGAATACAGTCCACTGGGGCCTCGCGGATCCCCTGGAGATCCCCCCTTACCCGTAGAGCAGGAGGAGAAGGGCCAGTGCGGGCAGGTTGGAAGAGGACACGTAGGACTTCTGTTGGAAGCAGATGAAGATGATGATGACCAAGGTGGCTGGAACTACGTAGTTGCACTGGAAGGAGGAGAAAGAGCGCCAGGTTTATTGCAAAATAAAATCAAAATGCTCTAAAATGGGGGGAAAGAGGGTAAATCAGGAAATCAGCTGATTGGCGGGCAAGCCAGGCAGGGGGGAGAAGCAGAGCGGCGGCGCGCTCGGGGGAGGAGGTGGAGGTGAGCTGGGGCAGGGAGCGTCCTCCCCCCGGTTAATCTACTGCTGACAGACCTTTTATGTCCCCTGCCCCCACCCCAGCTCACCTCCGCTCCACCTCCTCCCCATAGCACACTGCTGATCCACTTCTCCCCCCGTCCTTCCTGGCTTGCTGCGCGAAAGCCTGGGAGGGAGGGGGGTGTAGGAGGAATGCAGTGTGCCGGGGGGGGGGGGGGAGTCGGACTGGGGATTTGGGGAAGGGGTGGGAATGGGGGCGGGGAAGAGGCAGAGTTGAGGTGGGGATGGGACGGGCCCGCGGGGCTGAGCACCCACTGGTGCCGGCTAAAGCCAGCGTCTATGATTTGTACTACAGTAGCCGGATCCTGATGAGAGGTTTTTCACAGGTGGGGCCCTGTGGTGCTGGCTCCGGAATTTAAAAGACAAGATAAAAGCTGGGAGGGGAAACAGAGGCATGGAAAGGGGCAGTGACACAGAACAAGCCAGCCAGCAGCAGAGCTGGGAATCAAACCCAGAGCTGTCGAGTCCCTGCGCAGTGCCCTGATCACACGTCAGTAAATTCCCCTGGGAGTGGGAGTTCCCCGTGCCCCTTCAGTAGGTGTGCGGCCATATGCACCCGCCTGTGTGCGCACACGCATGCACGAGGGCCAAATTCAGCCCAGCCAGAAACTCCACAATTGCACCCGCTCATGGTCAGCTGTGCAGGGAGAGGAACGCCAGGCAGGTGGAGCAGGGGCAGCTTGTCCGAAGGGCCAGGCCCCAGAACACTCATCCCGTGCGTCCCGTGCGGGTATGTGGAAGAGCGCTCACTCCTTCATCCCAGGGAGCTCTACAGCGAAGGCATCGTGTGCTTATGAGGCACCGCACTGCCCCTGCAGCAGGCCTGGGCCGTACACACGTTGTCACCTGCGCTAGAGGAGGAGCTCCCGTGAGCCAGGCTTACCATATCCCAGACGAAGTTAGCCAGCCAGTAGATCACCGGCTTCACCCCACTGATGAACTGCAGGTGCTTGGCCTTGCTAACCCGCTCCTGGATCAAGAAAACCACAAAGCTGGCTGGGACGAAGGACATGGCGAAGATCACACAGATGGAGACTAGAACGTCCACCGACGTGGTCATCCTGGACCAAAGGAAATCAGAGCGGCGATAAATGGGTGCCAGTGTCCCCCTCCATACTGTGCCAGCGCACGTGGGGCCCAATTCTCACTACGCAAGGGGAATAGCGGTGGTAGAACTGGGCCCCTCTCTTTAAGCTGTTGCGAGTATGTTCATTGTGAGGCCGGAGAACGACGAGAGGCCTTCCACATGTGTCTAGCCACAAGGGGAAACGTATGGGTTTAATTTGGATCTTTACTCCTCCAACGATTCATATGTGGAGAGCAAAGCTCTGCCCAGCATTTTTCTAGCATTAACAAGCTTCAGTATAATGCAGTTGGGAGAGTCAGAGACTGAGATTTTCAAAGCTGCTTAGGGGATTTGGACACCCAAGACCCAGGACAGAACAAGGAGCAATGGTCTCAAGTTGCAGTGGGGGAGGTCTAGGTTAGATATTAGGAAAAACTTTTTCACTAGGAGGGTGGTGAAGCGTTGGAATGGGTTACCTAGGGAGGTGGTAGAATCACCTTTCTTAGAGGTTTTTAAGGCCAGGCTTGACAAAGCCCTGGCTGGGATGATTTAGTTGGGGGTTGGTCCTGGTTTGAGCAGGGGGTTGGACTCGATGACCTCCTGAGGTCCCTTCCAACCCTGATATTCTATGATTCTATGATTAATGTAATGGGAATTGGAGATGCAAATTCCCATACGTGGCTTTGGGAATCTCAGCCTGGAGTGCTGCAAAATCCCTGGGCAGATCCTCAGCTGGTGACTACAACTGGCCACGTGAACCCAGCATGGCTCTGGTCCGCTGCCTTTTGAATCACTACAGCATCTTCCTTCTTCAATTTACCCGCTCCCTTCCCCCAACACTCATTTCTTGCAGCTTCCTTAATTCCAAGGCACTTTCTTCTCTCCCCCCCCCCCATTCCCCACAGCCCCCCCGTCTCCAGCAGGCCGCGGAGAACGTACAGGGCGACCTCGGAGAGCTGCTGTTTGGTGAGGTTGAGTGGGTGGTTGAAGGCGGTGATCCCGTAGGTGTTGGGATTCTCGCCGTCCCGAAGGTTGGCCCGGAGGATGGCGTTGTTGATCACATTCAGGAAGGAGCCAATGGCATGCCAGCCCTTGTTATTGAACCATACCTGAAAAGCAACATGCCAGCATCAATAGGGTTGCCAGCCAGGCCTACCATTCTACAGGCTCCCCCATGTCCATCGCCAAGGGGTTCAGACGTCTACAACCACTTGGGGGCGGGGGGAAATGTACTGATGCTTCCTGCCTTTTTGCAAACTATTGTCAGCCACCTCAGTGGCACAACAGACAGTTTGACAAGGGCAGAATATATGCCCGCTGGTCTCCTGAGCAAAGGTGGTAGCATCACTTCAGTTCGCATGGGGATGTTCCTGAGATCCTAAGCATGGTGAATGGAGGCATACACTACCAGAAAGATGTGGAAAACTGGAAAGAGTCCAGAGAAGGGCAACAAAAATGATTAGGGGCCTGGAGCACATGACTTATGAGGGAACTGGGATTGTTTAGTTTACAGAAGAGAAGACTGAGGGGAGATTTGATAGCTGCTTTCAACTACCTGAGAGGGGGTTCCAAAGAGGATGAATCTAGACTGTTCTCAGTGGTACCAGATGACCGAACAAGGAGTAATGGTCTCAAGTTGCAGTGGGGAAGGTTTCGGTTGGATATTAGGAAAAACTTTTTCACTAGGAGGGTGGTGAAGCATTGGAATGGGTTACCTAGGGGGGTGGTAGAATCTCCTTCCTTAGAGGTTTTTAAGGTCAGGCTTGATAAAGCCCTGGCTGGGATGATGTAGTTGGGGATTGGTCCTGCTTTGAGCAGGGGGTTGGACTAGAACCTCCTGAGGTCCCTTCCAACCCTGATATTCTATGATTCTATGTGTACTGGGAAAGCACAATCCCTGGTTCCTATGCTAGTAGCAGCTAAGTGCCACAATCTACTGATTTCCAAGACCCTGATCCAACATCCATTGGAGCCAATGGGCTTTGGACTGGGGTCCAAGAGGTCACTCTCTCCTGGAAAATCCCACACAGGCATGTGGGCAGTGTTGGTTCTGTTGGTGGATGGGTTCGGATCAGTGCCCCCTGTTCTGAACACCCGTTGCATGCAGATCGCTAGGGCACTGCCGATTAGAAGCAGAGCCGGGGTTTAAAATGCCAGGGTCTGGCTCTCAATATCAGGCACAGCGGTGGGTGGGCAGGATTTACCTTCACGTTGTTTTTTGTGTCCATCCCTTTCATGAAGCTTCCCAAGCTGTGAAGAAACTGATCTCCAGAACTCCCCTGTGAACGGCACACAATGGCACATTGGCTTCACTCGTTATAGACAGTGCAACGGATACCTTACTGACACTGTCTTCTTTGCCACAGGTTGGGGAATGGGTAAGGTACGCCAGCCTCACACTCCCCTGAACTGCAGTCCCAGGGCTCAGTCTGCTCCCTCACTGTTCTTCTGGGATGACTTCAACATGGTCAGGAAGTGGAGAGAGCCCCAGCGAACTCCAGAACTGTCTTTTGTGTGGTAGCAACTAACCACCACAATCCCACACCCAACTTTCCTATTATAGCAGCTCTCAGAGACCCCGTGTCACAAATACTTCCCCTCCCAGGAAAATCAATAGCCTAGATTCCTTGCTATGCCAAGATCCACTAAGTGCACGGGGTGGGCCGAGGCTCACTGATTCTCTGAAGCAATTTGCACTTCCCTGGCACAGGTTAGAGCAGCTCAGAGGCTGCTCTAATTTATGTCAAGTGGCAAGTGGGCTGGATGGGGCGTCGGGGCCCTCTACTCCTGCTCTGTGCCATCTGAGAGTAGGGGAGCTTGGAGCTAGCCAGATCCAGCTGCGATCTGGCTGCTCTGTAACAGCAGAGTGGCACAGAGAGGCCAGAATGCATGAGAATATCAAGCTTGATTCCCCCCCCCCCCCAGTTCCCACGTTGTGGTTTCTGAGACACCCAACTTGCTCCCTCTCAGATTCTGAGCGGCGCGAGCGGATAGCGACTGGGGTCTGTTTTGTGGCTCCTCACTGACATCAATGGAAGCTTATTGATGTGAGACAGAAATAAAACCAGGACAAGGAGCTCAGGGCTTAGTCCCCTTTAAATCAGGTTCCTGACTCCACTTTGTGGTCTCGTGACACTTGAGCATATAAACCCACCTACCAAGTGGTTCTGAATGTGAACAATGACGCCTCCTCCCACCAGGGCAGTTATAGCACAACCCAGGCTAGCATCATGTGGCTCAGCACACGGTCCTCTATCTCAGAGGTCCCGGGGCTCAATCCTTGCTGGCCACACTCCCTGCGCTCCCCCCCCCCCCCCCGGGGTGTGTGCTACGACATCGTCACACTCCGAGCCCATAGGAAATTGCTCTTCACCTTGGCTACCTCCAAGATTTTCCTCACTTGCTTGATGGCGTCACTGACTTCATCGCTGGGAGGAAGCAGGAGGGAACTGCTGGCACCCACTGAAAACCCACCATACCTGAAAGCACAGACAGACGAGACTGACTCTACAGCAGGCCCTTTTTCATCACCTGGGGCTGTCAGCCTGCTGCTCTGTGCTGGGATCAAATACCTCCAAGTTGGGCCTTCAGTGACAACCTGAAGTGGACGTTAGTTTGTTAAGCTTCCATTTGACAGGACCCTCTAGGGGTGTCCACACAGCCCCCCAGCAGCGAGCGTGCCATGGAGACGGGCCCGAACTCTCATAAGAGCAGGCGCTGAACCAGACAGAGCTCCACCAGAGACAGCAGGACATTCAGGCGTATTCCCTCCCAGGAGCTGGGCTCGATTTGTGGTTAATTCCCCATAAACAACATTAGAGCTGACTGTTTACAAGCCGAACCTGTGGCCTTTCCCTTTTAGCTTGCTGTGCTTTCATCATGCTGGGGTTAAAGGAAGGAGAAGCGAGGCGGCGAGCCACTACCGTTCCACTGCTAACAGCAGAGGGGGTCCTCTCTCTGGCATGGCTGAGCAATGCTCCCCCACAAAGCTCCTGGCCCCTCTTAGGAGGGTGCAATTGATTGTAACCAGCCTCGGGGCCTGATCCTAGAAGAGTTTGCTAACGAGCGTCCTGTTAACGGGATCGACTCACAATAGTCGGCGTTGTAGAAGGCAGACAGTATTTCCAGGACTGGGTTCTTGGCGCTCTTTTCAGTTTGTCTGCTCCCGGTGGCTAGGGAAAGGCTCAGTAATTGCAGATACTATTTCTAGCACAATGCTAAGAACAATCGTTTCTGGTGGATTTAGGTTTCGTTTGACAAAAATTAAACGTAGGGGCAAATTTGACCAGAGAGCAGCCCACAGAGCACGGCACTCAATCGGTTAATGAGCCCCAAACAACAGTAACTTACCTGAACTCATTCACCCAGATCTTGTTCCTTAAACTGGGAATGCAAAGAGAAGAAAACAAGCCTGTTATTTAGGAGATGGGCCAGCAGTCAGACCTACCCTCCAGCCATACGGACACAGACTATAATGAAACAGTCGTGTATTAATGACCGGGGTCCGATTAAAGTTTTGTGTAACTCCAGGGAGGTCAGTTGTGTCACCCAGCAGAGGCGTCGGCCCTGATGCTTTATACTGGCATAGCAGCTCCCAGGCTCACCGCTGCGCCCACTGAACTGCACTGCCTTGGCCCCTGGGACACAGCAGAGATGGATCTGAGCAGGAATTGGAGTCAGAGACGCTTCTGAACTTGGCTGAAGTTTTGGGCTCAGCCCACTGCTAGACTCATGTCCACGGGAAAATCAGACGCTGCTTAGAAAACTTACCCAGGGTCATGGAGGATTCTCCATCACTGACAAGTTTTAAATCTAGAGTGGGTGTTTTTCTAAAAGCTCCGCTTTGGGATTATTTTGGGGACAGGTCTCTGGCCTGTGTTACACAGGAGGTCAGGCTAGATGATCACAATGGTCCCTTCTGGCCCTGTAGTCGATTAATCTAAGGCCAGCTCTACACTAGAGATCCATCTTTCGGGGATCGATTTATCGCGTCTCGGCTAGACGAGAGGCACAGGCGGGGTTGACGGGGGAGAGACTCAGTGCTGTGAAGATGCCGAGGTAAGTCAACCTGAATACGTCAACTTCAGCTACGCTATTCACGTAGCTGAAGTTGCGTATGTTCGGTCGATCCCGCCCCCTCCCACGGTGCAGACCAGGGCTGAAACGGGAAAGGACCCAGTAGTTTCAGACCATGTTTTTAAAGGCCTCGTATTTTGCTTCAGGAAGAAACATTTCAGCTAGTTGAGTACTTAGCTAGAAATATTTCCTGCAGATCTGAGCCAACTTGCACCAGCCATTGAGAGAACTATCGAAAGGCGTTCAAAACTTAGGGTTGGATCCTCAGCCCATTGGATTCAATGGAAAAACTCTCACTGGCTTTGCATCAGTCCCTCCAAGGCGATGGGGAAGGGACATCAGCTCTGCCCAGGTGGGTGCTGGTGGGTCTAAAAGAGTCTAAGTTAGGGTGGGCCAGGAGAAAGCGCAAACTGAGCCGCCATGAGCCTCCCAGAGTTTAAGGCTCTCCATGGGTCAGATTCACCCCCCGGGAGTTATGTGGTGCACAGGTCTCTGCCCAGGGGTAGCAGCAATCACTAGGGAACAATGTGTGTAATAGGCACCTTTTCCCAATGATCTGCGCGTAGGTCTTCACCAGATAGTCCGATATGTTCCGGCCTGTCAGGTTCTGCAGGATGTCGCCAGTGTTCTGTTCTCTCTGGTGCCACGGGAAAAGCAGAGAGACTTGGAATCTAGTGCGTTTTCCTCGGCTTCATGCACCTCCCCCCAAAAGATCCAACCCAGCCGCCCGTTCTCCACGCCCATCCCCATGCGGCCCGGGGGCCACAGAGCAGCTGGGACCTCTCCTACCTGTGGAGGAGGCAGCCCCCCCGCGCCAGGGGGGCACACCGGGAGCATTTTCTTGATCTTCTCATTGCTGCATTCGCAGGCCGGGGAGGGGTTCTCCATGGTCCAGTTGCCGTTCAGGAAGATGTCCAGCACCGTGTCGGGGACAGAGGCGGTGGTCCACTGATCCTCTCTGACCAGGCACGGAGTGTCTCTGCAAGAGGCAAATGCAACTTTTCATAAAGACAGGTCAGTTTGTTAGATGATGTAAATAACCAAGGCTGGTCAACATTTTCCAAAGCGTGCAGCTTGGGCCTAGCTCTGCTCCCACTGAAATCAACAGTCAGACTCCCCCTGGCCTAGCCCGGCTCCTGCGGAAGGCAAAGGGAAAACTCCATGGGAGCAGAGTCAGGCAGACGCCAGGCACTTTGGAGAATCCCACCCACCAGTATCATCCCTTTCTGGGGAGCTTAAAGAGCTTTACTGAACACCGTCTCCCTACCCCCAATAGAGCCCTGTTGTGTGTGTGGGAGGTGCGGGGGGGAACGCGGACACACAGAGGTGTGTAGAGGTTGGATGGGCACTGAGTTCCAGCTCCGCCTTTGGGGTGGGCATGGAGCTCCACTGCCCCAGGGTAGCACCAGGAGGTGGACTGTCTCGGCGCTCCCCTTCACGCAGGGCGAGTGCACCTGCTACTGCACAACTTCGCAGGTGCAGATAATTCCCCCGCACCAACCGGCCTACCCCGTTGCCTGATGTTATGGCCCCATCCCCTCCCTATCCAGTTGAGGGCAGTGACTCCAGTTCTGGGTGGCCTGTATACAGATCACACAAGGGTTGGTGGCGGGCGGGCGGGTTCTCCTTTGTGCCTTCCTTCTAGGCACAATCTGGCTATAAATGACTTGCCCAAAACCACACAGCAAGTCTGCAGCAGAGGCCTGTCTCCAGGCCTCCCATCCTGCCTGCTAGCACACTTGTGGAAGCCACACACACACACACAGAAATCCTACACAACATGGAGCAGGGACCCGTGGGAGCAAGCCAACAATACACAGCCATGTGACCAGTTTGCTTTTCTTTTTAAAGCCAGAATCCCACTGCTAGTAGCCTGGGGAACACCCGTGGGTCTCTATCCCGGCCAGGGACAGTCCCCGGCATGCTGCCTGCACAGAGCACTAGCAATGGGCTGGGAAGCCCTGAGGAGAGGGAAGGGGGGTTCTTGAAGAGAGAAGGAAAGAGGTCGTTCTCACTGTACAACACTGCACCCCTTTGTGCTCCGTTCTGCCCTGTGGGGTGAGTAGCACCCACTAAAGTCTGGGTCAGGACTCTCGGAAAGAAAACGGTAGGGCCTGAGCCTGCAGCCCTTGCTTATCTGAGCGGCCAACAAAGGATCCAACCACAAATGAATTCTTGAATACAACATAGGAGGCAAGGAGCGTTCAGAGGAGTCCGTCCAAGCCACTGGGATCGGGCCTTCTGTCTGATATTTCCCTCAGCTAATCGCTACAGCTGCTGATAATTATCCACTGCCACTGTGACACTACAAACACCATACCCATCACGCTGATGTTACAACCCCAGAAAGACGATTCTGAGGTTGGTGGCAACGGCGGCTGTGATTTACGTGACACACATTAACAGCCGCCACCAGTACCCCAAAGCAGCAGCAACAGCAAGTGGCTTAGAAATGAGAGCGCTGCCCCGGCGCCTTCCCTTGCGTGGGTTCTACTTACGGAATGGAGTGTCCTTCCACGCAGCGGGTCCCAAAGCCGGGTTCATTGAGAAGAGTGTCCATGAGCTTCTGACTGCCTGCATCATCTGGGGCGTCATTGCTACGGGCGCATCAAAGAGACACATTCAGGGCACCAAGATAAGGAGTGTGCAGCAAAACCAGCAACATGGCAGGGCAGAGACGAGAGGATAGGGAAAGGAACTGGGTGGAAAGTTTCCTGTGTGGAATGTGTGTGTTCTCGTTCGTTCGTGTTTTCTCTCTCTCTCTCTCTCTCTCTCTCTCACACACACACACACACACACAACTGTAACATTTGGAAAGTTTGGGATACTTTTAGCTTCTTTTCTGTGTGACTTAGCCTCTGAGAACAAAGTGAACTGAGATCTGAGGAAGAACAGTGCCAAATAATATTATTTTCCTCCTACCATTTAAACTCACTCTTATTTGGAGCTTCCCTTGTTAAAGTTACAAAACGTGTCATTTCTTTACACTGTACTTTGGTGCTACATACACAGATGCAAACTCTTAGGTGACAAGACTGTGATGGGGAATAGAGAAAGCAGAACCAGTCCGAAAGACGCCTGTTTAATGTTCTCTGGTCATCGGAACGGTACCTGATAAAAGTGTACTGCTCATCATACATCCAGGGCTGCAGTTCCAGGCTGGGGTATTTCCCGAAGGGAGGTACAATCAGGCTTAACATGAGAGCAATGCACACAAACACGGCTGGCAGGACGATCTGAAATCACAAGGGAAGAGGCAGAGCGTCTTAAAAGAAGCGTCCCCTCAGGCATCAGCCGCCCAGAGTTATGCATTTAAGCCACTCGGAGACACTGGTAGAACTGGGCCGTGTTTCTGACACCTGGGCTCACCTGGGCGAAGAAACCCTTCCTGCTGCGCTTAGCAATGACCAGCCTCTTCCACAGCAGAGCTACGAACTGCTGCCGGATGAGCTTCCAGCCCTTCATCTGGTAGGAGCCTTTGCCATCCATCCCGCTGAGCAGGTCTGTCTCTCTGGACTCTGCTGGCAAGGAATGATACCGGACTCTCACCCACCGAGAAACAAACGCAGATTCCCTTCTCCTGCTGCACGTGCAGACAGAACCCCGGGGGCTGCCCATGTTCTCCCACGGTGCCTCCTAGGCCCGCTCTGAGCACAAAGGTGGCTGGCGTGCAGTGGGGGAAGGGGAAATGATCCAGCTGTTCTGTATCACTGCGGCTGAGACTACCGTTCCACAACGACCGGCACATCCGGCTGCCTTTCATTTCCAAAGGGAACTGGGCATCCAAATCTAGTAGGCACTGCTGGAAACCTCAGCCCGACCATCTAGAGCTGCAGCTCTCAGACTGTGGGTTGCGACCCCCTTGGAATGGGGTGGCCACGACTGGCTTAGACTTGCTGGAGCCCAGGAAACTCAGTTTCTCCCCGGGCAGTGGGGCTCGGGCAGGCTCAGGCTACATTCTCCCTCTGGGGTCGTGAAGTAGTTTTTGTGGTCAGACGGGAGTCATGGTGCGATGAAGCTGGAGACCCCCTGCTCTATACTCTGTTGATTAAACCCCTCTTGGAAGCAGAGGTGGGCCAGACCAGCCATGCCAGCTCTGAACATCCCCAGACATTGGGGAAAGTTTTGCTCTGGAGTGGAACTTTTCCGCCCAGGTCCACCTTTCATTATATATTTACTCTGAGGATTAAGGGTATTAACTGGCTGTAGGGAAGGGTTGATGTATTTCAAAGGGCAGGTGAATGTTGATATAACAGCTGAGATCCAGCAACAACTGGACATAGAAAGCCCCTGCTTGAGTTATTGTGACTGGGTCCCATTTCCATAGTCTAGGTGTCACTAGGGACACCTCTATACTATAAAATGACTGTTGGAGTCAGCAACTTTACGAGGAGCCCCCCGTGCCCCTCGAGTTCCTGCCCTGGCTCTCTGCCTAACAATTAACAGGAAGCAATAAGCAAAAATAACAGCCTCATCTGTCGTGCTTGAGTCTCTTCTTGACGAAAAACAGGAAAATTAGCTATGCCTCAGTTTCCTTCTCATAATGGAAAAACAGGAAAAATGAGCGAAAAGAGCAGAAAAAAGCAACTTAAAATGCGGAGACAACCTTGACGTACTTGTCACCTTATCTGGTAAAAACAGGACGCGGGCCTGCCTAAAAAGCTGGCACAAACCGCAGCTTTTCCCCCCTTGTCACGTAAGTGTGACGTCAAAGTGGCTATTTAAGAAAGCGCCATCCCTACAACAGACAGGGAGGGGCGAGAAAAGAACCCGAATTCTGCGTGTCCTGATTCGTAACCGAGTCTTGATCAAACTCGAGGCTCTCCCTCACCTCTCGAATGAGTCTCCGTGTTTGCCGGCCGTTTTGCGTTGGTTTGCTTTTGCTGTAAGTATTGCTTTTTACTAAGTGTGTATTTGTTCTAACTGCCCCAGGAGTTAATCAGTGAAATCGTTTGTTCTTAAATGTTTTATTTTTGTATGTCGCTATGATTATTAGGTGGCTGTGCAGTGGCCATTTGGTTCTTTTTTGTGTATAACGTGTATTATACTTGCTTGCTTGTAAACCTAACTCCCCATCTTAAGTGTCTAAATTGTCCCTAATAAAACCATTATTGTTACTCCTCATTTGTGTGTGTTCACAACTTGCTTAGTGGCTTTTCCCCTCCTACCCTGCATTCCGAACCTATATGATATTGCCACAAAGCAGTCTGGTAAATAACAGCCTGTTATTCACATTTACACCTACCTTACATGGCAATCCACAATGACCTGACCCAGAGCCCACGGAAATCCCTGAAAAAGCTCGCATTTGACTTAAAACAGTGGCTCTCAAACTTGTTGGTTCGGTGACCCCTTTTTGCTCTGCCAGGTCCTCTCGCACCCCGGGTATGTCCGCCGAAATGCCGCTGAATTGAACTCTTCCAGTTTCGGCGGCATTTCGATGGACACGCAGCGTTTGTCTCTGTGTCGACCGAAATGCCGCCGACAGCAGAAGCTTGCACTTGGGCAGTTTTTCAGCAGACTCACTCGCATGTTTGGAGCTTCCGCTGAAGGCGTCAGCAGCTCGCAACCCCCCTGGAATCAGCCTGTGACCCCCAGGTGGGTCGCAGCTCCCAGTTTGAGAACCACTGATGTATATAAATCCTAATTCTCACTCTGTCCTCAAGGAGAGACCTCGAAGGAGACTTGCTGCAGCAAAGCTACAGGTGTCTCTGAGGCTGCCCCTGCCCTGCAACTCTGTCCTGACTCCAGCTGATGTCAGGTTCTCCCTGTGAGGTCACCACCTCCCAAACACTTTTGACCAATAAGCTGAGGTCCTGCTAAAGACCTTTGTGATGTCACTGCCACATCCACCCCTCCCCTGCAAGGCTGATGTCCTGCCCCCAGCCAGTCTTTTTGGATACACTGACTGATCAGAGTAAAGTGCTCTCAAATGAGCTACAGCCCAACAATTGTCCCTAGTCATTATTCAGCAAGTATTTTAGAAAAACTAGAATATTAGAATCATCAACCATTCAGAGACAATTATTGGAGAGAAGCAGCAATATTAGTCAAATACCTGATTGGTTATGACTTACATGCGAGGTGTACAAAGAGAACAAAAGGACCAGAGTCCTTCCTGTCAATAGCCCCCTGCTTGGCCAATCAGCCTGGAGACTCTGACTGATGGGCGCTGAGGGGTCTCATCACATGTTCTGAAGGGTGCCCAGGTCACCACCGGAGGGAGTCACTCTCACAGCACTATTCCAGCCCCACCTTTTGTGAAGGCCTCACACATGAGAGCAACCCTCCTCCCCAGACACACACATACCTCTTTGGTGGAGGGATGGAAGCAGAAAAAAAGGGAAAAAAGAAGCAAGAGGAAAAAGAGAAAGGAGGGAAGAAAAGGGAAAACAAAAAGGACAAACCCCTATGTCTCCAGTGATTCTAAGGGACAAAGTCCTTCGTAGGAAATCAAATTCTGCCTCCCTAACATTGCGATTTCTGTGCCTAGAATTGAGCCGGCACCAAGTGGATCAAACTGAACAGGTTTCAAACCTCTCAGAGGCTTTTACCTTCTAAACAGGGACTGCAAAATCAGAAGTAGAAAAGGAGACAACTCTGAAGAGGTTCATGTTCATGTCAGTGATTCTAAAACTTGTTGGTTCGGTGACCCCTTTTTGCTCTGCCGTGTCCTCTCCCGCCCCATGTATGTCCACCAAAATGCCACTGAATTGAACTGTTCTGGTTTCAGCGGCATTTCGCCGGACACACAGCATTCGTCTCTGTGTCCACTGAAATGCCGCCAATAGCGGAAGGATGCACTTCAGTGGTTTTTCGGTGGATTCACTCCTATGTCTGGAGCTTCCGTTGAAATGCCGCTGAAGGCATCGGCAGCTGGCGACCCCCTTGGAATCGGCCCGCGACCACCCCCCTGCTTTGAGAACCACTGACTTAAAGGATTTTGGGTCAGGCCCTAAATCTGTCCCCTTTGGACAGACGGTCTCATGCTTATTCACACATCAGATTCTGCAGGGCCCCAGACTGAGTTAGGATAATCTAGCACTGATGCATAAACAAACCTTGTTCCTCTTGCTTTGGCCCATGCAGGGAAGCAGAGATTAATAAACAACCTGCATGAGGATGGAGCATCCAAGGTTAAGTATGTCAGGAATTCTAACACACTCCAACAAATGCAGGAGAAACTAATAGGACATTTGCTGGAAGGAATTTAAATAGCTTCTGGGGTGTGCTGGTTAGTTTGTTTCAATGTCCTCATAAAATCTCGTATTTCTTGCCTTGTAATTCACCCAAGAACCTGGACAATGAACACATTTCTTTGAAACATTCATATTTTAGAACTGTAGATTAGTAACGAGGCACAGACAGGCAGCTGAGATTACTGCACAAAAGCTCCTTCCATCTTTACCTGGATCTATGTCTGAATCATTAGGGTCGAAAGCATCATCTTCCGTGAATGGATGAAGGCAGCTCTGTCTGTCTCCAAAGACACGCCTGTTCCTTCTTGCAGGCAATGTGCCATCTGAACAAGACAGCACATGTTAGCTGATTTGCTGAAGTTAACAAAGACAAGACAACAAAGAACACCCCTATTCTTCTATGAGCCCCAAGCACTGGGAACTGAAGTGTCACCAGCAAGCTACTGTGTAGAAATCTTCACTGGATATTTGCTTTCAACTTTTAAGTTCCCATATGCAGACTGAACAGCTGTGCACTGCCTCTCAGCTGCTGTTGAATTAGCACCAGCTGCTGGGAAAAACCACCACACACTTTTGTACTGATATGTCAAATGAACCCATGGGCCGGTTTTTCATATGATGTCCAAGGAACTTACTTTTAAGGGCACTTCAAACATCCTGGTTTTTCATTTATCAATTAAAATTTGGGGGGCGGGAGGATAATCCTAAAATGTTAATTCAAGACGTATTGTTACATCAAGCAGAACTTGCTCTGTGTTGTGTTTCCCAGGAACAAAGAGTCTATTGGAACAAATCCATGGTGCGAAGAGCAGCATTCGGAGTGAAGAGAAAAGTCAACTGAAAATAGACACTTGTCCGACTGATCATTTGCTCAGAAATTTCCTTAATGACACTTGTTCAGTGTTTCATTAGAAACTCATTTGGACGCTAAGTTACTGGCAAAAATCCTCCATTCCAAGAAATATGTGCATGTCTCTTCACACTCAGTACTGACATTTTTGCATGGCTATTTTGTGACTTGAAAACAATCACCCCAAAAGTGTTCCAGTTTCTGATTTTGAAAATAATTTGTGTAGCATCTTTCACTGGTGGCTTCTACACCAGGGCAAGAACCATCATTTTACAGATGGAAAAGGTGACACCCAGAGAAGTCAACAGATTTGCCCTAAACTACAGTCTGTGTAAGTGGCAAAGTGGGAAACAAAATTCACAACTGCTTGATTTCCACCCCCTTGCTCTAATCACGAGAAGATTGATTCTACTTGCCCAATGGCTTAATTCCTTGAATGGGAATTTAGAGTAGTTGAGAATTTAACCCTCTGTCAGTTGTGTGCATAAGGGATGATCCGTGCAAATCCCATGTTTAGAGCTGTACAGATAGAGCCTCCTTTCACAATGCAGCCCTGAAACAATTGCACTAACCTGAGGTCTCTGCATCCACCCCATTATCTTCAGCCACTTTGAGAAAGATCTGACAGGCAAAGAGAGGTTAAAAAGAAAATTAGACCTGGCCTAATACAGCAATAATATGCTGCTTGATGTAATATGGGAGAGCCAATGATTCCAGTACAAAATACATCATGTCAACACAAGGAGCTATATGGAATATCCCTTGCCTACAGCAGTGATTCTCAACCAGGGGTTTGTGTACCCCTGGGGGTATCCAGATGTCTTCCAGGAGGTACATCAACTCATCTAGATATTTGCCTAGTTTTACAGCAGGCTACATAAAAAGCACTAGTGAAGTCAGTACAAAGTAAAATTTCAAGACAATGATTTGTTTATATTGCTCTGTATACTACACACCAGGGGTTCTCAAACTGGGGGTCACAAGGTTCTAAAATGGGGGGTCACGAACTGTTGGCCTTCACCCCAAACCCCACTTTGCCTCCAGCATTTATAATGGTATTAAATATATAAAAAGTCTTTTTAATTTATAAGGGGGGGGGGTTGTATTCAGAGGCTTTCTATGTGGAAGGACAAAAGTTTGAGCACCGCTGCTCTACACTGAAATGTGAGTACAATACTTATATCCCAATGGATTTATTTTATAATTCTATGGTAAAAATGAGACAGTCGGCCATTTGTCAGTAATAGTGTGGCTGTATTTTTATGTTTGATTTTATAAGTTTTTAAGTGAGGTGAAACTTTGGGGTACACAAGACAAATCAGACTCTTTAAAGGGGTACAATAGTCTGGAAAGGTTGAGAGCCACTGGTCTAGAGCAACTTCGAATATAACCAGTGTGACACCTGAGGACTTGGCAACCAAATGCAGCCCTATGATTTTGATTGCTGAGGTTGGGACAGTATTTTGGGGGGGAGGGGATGGAGGGAAGGGGGAGCAGCACACATGTTCTATTGCTCCAGCTAAGCATGGCATGGGAGATTTTTATCTGAGCACTATTCACAGGATGGAGCAGCCTTTAACAATACAGAATCATGCACTTCTTGTAACTTTCATCCCTTTCCAATGAAGATGCACATATGAGGGTTGGTATTAAACTAGTGGAAGTCCCACTGCCTTCTGATCAAGAAGGAACAACATTCCCGGCTGTCATGGGATATGCTTTCCCCAGTGATTTCCTATACAGGAAGGACCAAGTTTTCAAACACAGAAGACAACAACAATATTCTAGAAGCTGCTGGAAGAATCAGGATTTCCTCCAACCAGTCAAAGAGGAAATCATGATGCCAACTGTGTTTCAGAAGGAGTTGGAGAATACAGTACACAGGGCTTCAAGGAGACAGGCTCTTTGTGCTGCTTTGGTGATGCAAAGCTATGGGAAAGCCAGGGTCCCCTAGTGAAAGCGAAATCTCTAGGTGGAGGAGAGTCTGGGCAGGGGACACAACCAGGACGTGGCTGAAATCCAGCAATTCCTGGCTGCTGGAATGGCCCCTCGGAGACTCTTGGAACCAGGTGCACTTCCAGCAGCTGCGAGATATCTGAAAGTACTTGTTAAAAACCTGATTGTTAGAAAACAGGTCGGGTCAGCCCTCCCGCTGGTGAAAATGGGGAGCTGTACTATCTACAACAGAGCTGTGCCCACGCACCCCAGCAGAGGACCGGGCCCTCAATTGTTCATGCACGTTTCCCTGGTGGACACACTTAAATTGTGCAGAGATAATTCTTTTCACACTCTGTGGGTTATGACCTCAGGGCCAGACCAGTTCCCTGGCAGACAGGCTTCCCATGGATATAGAGAGGATTTTGCCCTGGGGTCTGCAGTTACTTGTTTGGCATTGTCTAAGCCATCACACGAGCTTCGGCTCACATACTTCCTCCAGGGTAGTCTCCGAGATGCCGTAACTCGAAATGCCCAGGTCAGAGAGACGGTCGTCGATCTCATGGAACAGCTCCACAAAAGCTCCCTCTCTCGCAGCTTCATATGGCAAGACGTAGGTTAACTCATGGCCAATCTCCTCTACCAGCCGGGCCTCGGGAACGTGCTTCATAATGAGGTTGGAGATAACAGAGACGTCTGGAGGAACCAAAACACAAGATGCCTGCCCTGTTACTCTGTGGGTCACCGGTATCAAAGATTGCAGAGACTCAGGAATCCTGCCGGGACACCTCCTCAGCTGGGGTAAAACACAACCCAGTGAAGGATTGGCCCCAGCTGCAGATCCCAGCAGCTATTTCCATTGGCAGCCTTTCTGAGGACCTTTGAAAACAGAACACAATCAACAGCCCTGCAAGCCACGCTACAGAAATGTACTCTGTGCAGGGCCAACACATTGGGAAGCATATCGGCTTTGATGGCTCTTAAATTCTGGTCTCGTCTAATCGTTAGGTGAAATTTCATACTATTCAGCACTTCCCATTCACATTATGCTTTGCACCAATTAACTGTTCCTGAAAACCCCAGGTGGGGCAGAGCTGTTTTCCGGATTGTACAGATGGGGGAACAGAAGCAGAGAGGTTAAGCGAGTTGCTCAAGACCACAGCGGTGGGATTCAATTTCATGCCTGCCTTTTGCAGCCCTTACCTATTGTCAAGGTGTCGCTTTCATGGTCACTGCCAAGCCCAGCGTCCGAGCTGCTCTGGGAGACACTGTCGTCCTAGGTACACAAGAAAGGACGAGCATCTCTTAATTATATCAAAAGGCAGCCAGCTGTATGTTGCACTCTTCTCAGAACTCCATCCAGAGAGGCCAAGCAATCCGGATGCTCTAGGAAGGGGCTACAGCAGAGAGGATCTTAATGTTGTTTAGGTAACGAAGGCTTGGGATAAGAGGATGTAAGAGCAGAAGCTAATATCAGTAATAATGTATTTAATCTATTCAGGTAAGCAGCCAAATCGCAAAGCAGCAGCATCCATTGTCAGGCCGGAAACACTGGCATTAAAGACACCATGCAAAGAGTTGTAATGGACACAAGACTCCAATGCAATGGTTTAACCAGATCTGATCTCAGGGCTGTTCCAGTTGTGACAGGATCAGGCCAGATGGCTACAAGAGAGTGGTCGAAGGTAGATATATTAGTCCCAGGTTAAGCAGGTCCCTGTTCCCTGGGTAAGATAACAGGGACTATTCCAAAACACTCAGGAACTTTCTAGAACCAATTAAGGCTAATCAGGACACCTGGTTTAAAAAGGCTCTCGCTCCAGTTAGTGGGGTGCGCGTAAGGAGCTGGGAGTTAGAGGACGTGCTGCTGGAGGACTGAGGAGTACAAGCGTTAACAGACATCAGGAGGAAGATCCTGTGGTGAGGACAAAGAAGGTGTTGGGAAGAGGTGATGGGGAAGCAGCCCAGGGAATGGTAGCTGTCGTGCAGCTGTTCCAGAAGGCACTCTAGAGAGCTGCAGTCCACAGGGCCCTGGGCTGGAACCCGGAGAAGAGGGTGGGCCCGGGTTTCCCCCAAGCCTCCCAACTCCTGATCCAGCACAGGAGGGGTTGACCTAGACTGTGGGTTCCACCAGAGGGGAAGGTCTCTGGGCTGTTCCCCGACCCACATGGTGGATCAGCAGAGACTGTGGGGATTGTTCTTACTCTTTTCCTCCATGCTGGCCAGTGATGAGGTTATCTGAGTGAAGGGCAGATGTGAGCCACGAAAGTGGCCAAACTGAGGGCTACTGTGAATCTCTGAGGGGAGCAAATCCGCCAATAAGCGCAGGACCCACTAAGGTAGAGGAGGAACGTTGTTACACAAGGTAGGTAATGCTCCTGTGCCATGCTAAGGGATTTCTTTTCAACCCATTTACTCCATTTCATTTCAACTGTTGCTTCTTGGCAGCCTTGAGATTTGGTGCAAGGAGGATAAAGGTGGACAGCCGCTACGGGAACTGTACCTTTTTCAGGTACGACACTGTACTGCTGCTGTTTCTGCAGGAGCTCAGAGAAGAGTCCACGTCCTTCTTGACCAGCGTCAGGTAATAGCCTGTTCCCAGCTGGTTCTTCAGGAACAGGGAAGAGCCAACACAGCACAGTTTGCCATGCGAAATGATGGCGATCCTGTCCCCTAGGATGTCTGCTTCATCCATGTGGTGTGTGGACAGAATGATGGTGCGGCCTGTACATAAAGAAGGGAAGACAAAGACCAAGGGTTTGCCAGTAAGTCAACAATATCAATGTCCCTAGATCCTGGGGGATGCAAACCCCCTGCCCTCCCCATGCTGCTAAATGGGAGATGGGTCCCTGGTATGAGGGGGGACTGATGTGGAAGAAGTTAACTACTAGCTAGGGGGACTCTCTCCTCTCCTTCATGACCCCGGCCCATCCTGTTTGTATTTCGCCATGCGTCTTGGTCGGCATTTACAGTGCTAGTTCTGGAAACAGAACAAGCCACGCCCAGCAGTGAGTGGATGCGCAGTGATCTGAGAGTAAGATGTGGTGCATCTGAATTTCTGATTCACCAGGTCCCGCTCAACTGGCGCAAGGGCTGTGATTTCAGGATACACCAATGAAATGGTTCATACCCGTAAGTAAGCCCACTTAACACCAGGGGGCTTTACCCTAATGCAGACACTGATCAGAGCTACACCCATATGAATCCACGGGAATTACTCCAGATTTACACCAGGATCTGCCCTCCTATCTTCACTCAGTGGCAAGTGTACATAGAACAGGGTTTGCAGTCCCACCAATTAAAGAGAAGGGGCTCGTTATAACGAGACTGCAAAAAGGTCTCATTAATGGGGAATACAGGTGTCTGGGCCCAGAGAGGGGGCTGTTTGTTGCCATATTTTACCAGGGCACCAAGGGATTTGCAATGGCACATTAGTAACAATTCCCCCAAGCAATCAGCAAAGGTAGAACAATGTATTGTATCTAAGTCACAAGCCACTGATGGCCTTTTGCTTCCAACGATCACTGGGCGAGAGAACAGGTACCTTGGCGATACTTCAGAAGCAGTTCCCATATTCCTCGGCGAGAGTAAGGATCCACCCCAGCTGTCGGCTCGTCCAAAATGACCACCTTTGATCCACCCACAAAGGCCAAGGCCACTGACAGCTTTCTCTGCATTCCACCTGCGAAGCAGACGGCGCAAGAGAAGAATTCAGGCTGGAGGCGTGAACAATGGAGCAGTGATCTGGGCCGTAAGGTGCTGTGGGGGAGATTCCCCACCTCCTGAAGCCATGTGTGCACACAAAGAGAAATGACTCTAGGCTGGAGAATACAGACCATTTGGCTTGTGCTAACTTGCTAGGGATGGAGCAAAGCATCTCTCCGGGCACTGCTCAGGGTACCAGGCAGTCTGAGTTTTACATTTTATTAAGATGTCCAGAGATCTTTGGATGCTGGGTGCTGATAAATCCAATAGCGTATTTGCTAGGAGAGTTTTTGTAACGACTGCCGTTGGATTGAAGCTGGGGCCTCCAGAACTAAAGCATGAGCTTGTGCTAAAAGAGTAAGTCAGGTCACATGGCTTACTCACGTAAGAGTCACATGGTCTGTGGGTCAGGCACGGGGGTGGGGGTGGATAATACACACTCAACCTTGGTTTACATTCTTCCCATAGGTAGCTCAAATCAGACGTCTCAGCTATTTGAATCCTAGGTGAGCACCCAGTCTGGTGGCCAACAGGCATAGGTGCTGATTTACTCAGATCCCGGGTTATGCTCGACCCCTGCTGTGCTCCAGGCCTCGCCTCCTCTCCACCCCATCCCCCAAACGCCAACCTCTGCATCACCGCAGACCCTGCCCCCGCCCTCACCCCCACTCCACCCCCTCCCTCAAACTCCCACCCCTGCTCCACCTCTTCCTGCCCCTACTTGACCCCTGCTGTGCCCCAGGCCCTGCCTCCACTCCACTCCACCCCATCCCCCAAGCTCCCACCTCCTGCACACCGCTAAACAGCGTATCTGTGGTGGGTGGGAGGCACGGTGGGGAGGGGGAGGAGGTGGAGGTGATTGGCGGGGCTGCTGGTGGGCGGGAGGCGCTGATCCATGGGGCTCCAGTGGGTGCTGAACACCCATTGTTTTTTCCCCCGACAGGTACTCCAGGTACCCACAGAACGGCACCTATGTCAACAGAGATTGAACCGTGGCAACTCCAAAACGAAGTCTCCTCAGCTTGAGCTGCAGGACTTGGTTCCCAAGCTACTAGCTGTAGAAGACCCATCTCTGTTGTAGATCAGGCACAGAGCTAGATACTTACACACTGAGAGGCAGGTTACACTGTGGTACCTTGCTTTGCCTCTCAGTATTAGGGAACTACAGTGCCTCCTGAGCAGCTGAGATGAGAGACGGAAAGGACTGAAGAGTTGGACCTACCAGAGAGTTTGCTGGTTCTAGCTTTGAGTTTGTGGGGCAGGCCGACATCCATCACCATCTGCTGCATCTCCTCTTTCACCTTGTTTTCGGACAGCCCTTTCAGACGAGCGTAGAACCAGATGTGCTCTTCCACAGTCAGCCTGAGTGAGGGGTAGGGAGCAGAACCGGCAAGGCACTATGGCTCAGTCAGGCTCAGACTCGTGCCATGAACCTTTTTATTTCATTAGTTACAAAACCCCACACTTATTTAGGCAGGAAAATATTGCACAGGGCTAAGATATTTGCAAGTGACTAATGATTTCGGGAACTCAACCTGGAACACCTTAGAAGGGCCTGATTTCCAGAGGGAAGATGCTCAGAGCTATCTGAAAATCAGGCCATATTAAGGTGCCTTGGGTTGGAGTCCCAAACACCGAGGTGCCCCAAATCATTAGTCACGTTGGAAAACTCTGGCCTATTTTTTTTAATGGAAGAAACAGTTTTCTAAAGAAAAACTGGGAAAATGGTCTCGATGGATGTGCAAGGCATTGCTGATAGACCCCAGATACATCTAACAACAAACCAGAACCTACTTCAGTCCAGCTACAGATTCTGGACCCCTCTATCCCAGAGCACATATACAACTCAGAATAGCTCCTCCCGGGTGGGAAGTAACCCCTAGTCTAAGCCACTAGTTGCTGGTTTGAGTCCATGAGGGGCAATATCTCCCAGGTGACACCAATGACCCTCGGCTTCCATGGACTATTAGGTTCCAGATCCGCAGCTGGAGTAACCAATCCACTCACTTCAATTGAGCTAGGCTAAATTACACCACTGAGAATCTAGCCAAATACGGTACATTTTAACATCCCGATTCTTGGTTCATTCCCATTTACCAATATATTGATACTACTTCAACACTACTTCATCGTTCACCTGCCTTGAAACAGCAGCCTTTACACCCCTTGCAAATGATATGCCAGTTACATCTCCTTCTATATGCACATGCGCTAACCACTGTCCCATGGAGTTCCTCTGGACTTATACGAGCAAGAGAAAGACCGAAAGTAGGCCTAGAGCCATGGGTAATGTCAGAAAATGAGGTAAGGAATCCACTGTCATTTTAAACAAACACACCCACATTTTTGTTTTGTGTTACAGCCCCCATCATTGTGCTCCTGGCGGCTACTCACAAGTCAAAGAGGACATTATGCTGGGGACAGACGCCCAAGTTCTGCCTGATGGTGCTGAGCTCGGAGCGGATATCTTTGCCCAGGATAAAGGCCGTGCCCGAGGTTGGAGGAAATAAACCAGTTAAGATGGACCTGAATGACAAATGCAGTAAATGGTAAGTGATCTCCAGAATGTCCCAGCACAATTCAAATCAAGAGAGGGCTTATTCCACACGCACTCGGGAATGAAAACAACGGCTAGGATAGAGTCTTGCTGATATTCCCAAAGGAAAACAATCAGAGAAACATCTCGCTCATGAGCTTACAGTTTTAATGGGAGCTGGACTGAACCACATGTTCTTGGTTTTGCGAGACAAAAATACCCTCCCCGCTCCCTAAAAGCTTTTAATGCTTTCAGAATTCATCTCCTTATTCTGAGAAAGCAGGGTCACAAAGGGGGTTATTAGACAGTGCTGCTGACACTGTACCAAGTCAGCCATAGTCTTGATCTGGAGCTGTGACAATTCACTGGCATCAAAACGTTCCCTTCCCCAATATCGGTGCATTTCAGGGGCCAGATTATCAGCCGATGTAAATCAGCCGAGCTCCACTGAAGCCAGCGGAGATGCACTGATTTACACCTGCTGAGTCTCTGACCATGCGTATTTAATCTAGACATCTATTACCTGCATATATTATATTGTCACGTTTAGACAAAACACTAGCGTTCAGAACCACTCGAACAAGAACGCCTGCCCCACCCTCAAAAATATTGTCCTTACATGGTTGTGGTTTTCCCAGCTCCATTATGTCCCAGAAAGGAAGTGATCTGCCCTTCAAAGAAATTCAGTGTGAGCCCATCCACAGCAACCTTCTTGCCATCACGATAAATCTTCACCAGGTTCTGAATGGAGACCCCCAGGCTAAGATGAATGGGTTCCTCCTCCATGCAGTCTGCGAGAAGAAAAAGTAATCAACAAGACAGCATAGAATAGACACAGCACCAATAATATTAATAAACATCTTTCCATGGCCAATGAGGCCCTGCAGTGAAGAGGGACATCTAGGAAGCTTTCTAATCTCCCTTCCCAGGGTGTTATCCCTCCATGGAGGTTCACTTAAGTTTGACACTAATTAGTTCTTTGGAGGCCAGCTGTAAGAGCCTGATCCAATGCCAGACGTAGTCAGTGGATATGTATCCACTGACCAGATCAGACCCCGCGTCAGAGAGGACCCAGTCTGTGAGATACTGAGCACCCTCCACTGAAATCAACATAAGTGGAGGGAATGCCACAGCTCACAGGTTCATGCCTCAGTGCCAAAGGAGAGCCCAATCCTGTCTGCCTTATTTGGGCAAGACTTCTAGCAATGTATGTGGGAGTTTTATTGGAATAAGGCCTGCACAATCACGCTCACATTCTGTTAGTTACCAGGGAAACAAATGGCGAGTAGGGCAGGAGTAGCTTTAAATCCCAGCATCCTTTCACGCAGTCCTGACTCAGGGCAAGTCCCCAAGTTCATTCATTTAAACCTAAGCACCTGCCTCCTGGCCCAGCCCGAGTCAGACACTTACGCTCCGACGGCCCTTTGCGATCAGAACGAGCGTGCCGTCTCTCCTCGGACTCCTCGCCGAACCAATAGGACTTTGTAAAGGGGAAGTACCAAGGCCTGGGAATTCCATACTGGCCTAAACGCGGAGGGAAGCATTCATGTGAGCCCAGCAAAATCCACCCTAAATCTCTATATTTAAAGATATGGCAAATACTGAAGTATCTGCAGCTGTTGGGCCATGGAGAACAGCAGCACACATTCAAAAAGGTGAAAATCCCCCTTCTAGAATGGAAATTGGTGATAGGTTGAGAGAGAGATTTTAGCCAGGTGAGGAATAATAGATGATTTCAAAACATTACAACCCATCTTCCCAAATCCCACTTTATCGTTAAAGGCCCGATCCTGGGAGGTGCTAATCACCTTGTGTTAGGCACCCAGTGCCCTCAACTCCTGGCAAAGTCAATGGGAATTGAAGAGGCTGAGACTCTCATAGGAGGTGGTAGCGCCTGGCTGGACTGAGCCTAGGTTCTCTGTATACTGGCCAGGAGTTTGATCAGTGGCTTTGATGTGATAATATTGATGGTCTGGGGTTGACCCTTTTCCCCTTCCATAACGTGTGCTTCTATATTATCAGCACTGCCTGAAATGTGACATGCTCTTGATGAATGGGCAGGAATACGCAGGACCCACAAAGAGCAGGACAACAGGTCTCCAGGCACCAGTAAAGGCTCACCTGGGAAGACAGACTCAATGTACCAGGTCATAACCCCATAGAGGAAGGTATCAAACAACATCATGAAGGCAGATGTGGTGAGGTTGAAGCCATCTTCTTCCAGGGGGCTTTCAAAGAGGTTGTCCCACTGCACGCCAACCCCTTGCTCCTCAAACAATGCAAAGTACTCGCAGCCAAACCCAAAGGCGACCGGGGACAGCAGGCTCTAGGAGAGCAAGATGTTCACATTCTTGAGACCATTCACCAACTCATCTCTTCATCGTTAAAAATAGACCGAGAGGGGGCTGCTCAGCCCTCATGCTCGTGTCCTGACTCAGAACACAAAGGGTGGAGTTTGGGCCCTACTGAAATTAACGGCAAAACTCCCAGCGGGGCCAGGACTTTCACTTAGAGCTCAGAAAGCTCCCATTGCCTAGTTTTGTGCTTGCACAGTCCTCCCGAGCTTGAAAGCTTGACTCCTTGTCAAATGTGACGGGGTTCGTGTTGCTCTTAGAAGAGATTGAAACAAGGAGCAGAGGTAGAGAGAATAAAACAATAGAATAGTGAGTGTGTGTGTGTGTAAAATGAGGGGATTCTCTACCCCCTAGTAATGAGCAAGGACTTCCCTTTAGCTACAGAAACATGTTGTCCTTGTTTTGTTTTCACTGAGTTACCCTGGGAAGAAAACCCAGGTTTAAATTCCTGGAGGGCCGGGGTGGGGGAGTGGGGGGAGGAGGGTGAATTGCAAACTCAAAATAGTTCTGCAACCATCCCAAAAGTAAGAATGGCCAGACTGGGTCAGACCAATGGTCTATCTAGCCCTGTATCCTGTCTACTGACAAACTGGAGAGAACGAATAGAACAGGTAGTCACTGAGTGATCCATCACCTGTCATCTACCCCCAGCTTCTGGTAATCAGAGGCTAGGGACCGCCCAGGCATAGGGTTGTGTCCCTGACTATCTTGGCTAGTAACCATTGATGGACCTGTCCTCCATGAACTTATCTAATTGTTTTTTGAACCCTGTTATAGTTTTGGCCTTCACAACACCCCTGGCAACAAATTCCACAGATTGACTGTGCGCTGTGTGAAGTAGAACTTCCTTTTGTTTGTTTTAAACCTGCTGCCTATTAATTTCACTTGGTGACACCTGGGGTTCCAGTGTTATGTGAAGGGGCGAACAACACTTCCTTATTCACTCTCTCCACACGAGTCATGATTTTATAGGCCTCTATCATCTCCCCCCTTAGTCGCCTCTTTTCCAAGATGAAAGTCCCAGTTTTTTTAATCTTTCCCCATACAGAAGCTGTTCCATAACCTTAATGATTTTGTTGCCCTTCTCTGTACCTTTTGCAACTGTAACAGATCTCTTTTGAGATGGTGTGACCACAACTGCACAAAGTATTCAAGGTGTGGGCGAACCGTGGATTTATATAGAGGCATTATGATATTTATGGCCTTACTACTACCGTGTTTCCCCGAAAATAAGACAGTGTCTTATATTAATTTTTGCTCCCAAAATTACATTACATTATATTACAGCGAGAGGCAAAACTGGAAGTACGTCTTATTTTCGGGGGATGTCTTACTTTCGGGGAAACAGGGTATCCCTTTCCTAATGGTTTCTAACATTCTGTGCACTTTCTCGACTGCCCCTGCACATTGAGTGGATGTTTTCAGAGAACTATCCACAGTGACTATTCACAAGATCTCTTTCTTGAGCGGTAACAGCTAATTTAGCCATTGTGGCACGTTTGGTCATTGTACTAGCCTGGGAAGTTCTCAAAATCTCCATCTGTATGATGGTCGCCCATCCCTATCTGCACTGGGATCACTGAAGTGTTCACAGAGTCACAGATTTTATGGCCAGAAGTGACCAACATGATCACCTAGTCTGAGTTCCTGCATAACACGGTCCATGGAATTCCACCCAATGCTCCCGGCCCCGAGCCCAGAGTTTGAACACTCGGCTATTGTGTGGCGAGGCAGTGCCCCAATGGTAGTTCTTTGTATTTGTAAGCAGTGTCAGGATGAGCTCCACCCTAACATCTGGTGGGGAATTGTGGGAATTGCGGTGATCTGTGGAAAATAACTTCAGCTGATGTTATTTGCATAGACACACCCACCGCGCCTAGGCTGAGATCACAGCAGTCAGAAGTGACCATTTGGACTGCTGTGAGCTCAGACTAGGCGCGGTGGGTGTGTCTATGCAAATAACATCAGCTGAAGTTATTTTCCACAGCTCACCGCAATTCCCGCAACTCCCCACAGATGTCAGGGTGGAGCTCAGCCTGACACTGCTTACATCCTGTTATGCTGAAGAAACTGGGGTTTGGTTTGTTTCCCCCTTTTCTTGCTCCCCAGATGACAAAGCACAGTATGGGGGAAGGGAGTGTTGTATGCAGCCCCCCCCCTCTTCCCCCAGTGAGTTAAGGAATGCTGTGGAGAATCTCTAAAGGGGGCTGATTGAGTTCCTCTCAGATGGACAGGCCACGGGGGGAGGGCGTCTGAAGGGTCTGGTCCGGTCACAAACGGGCAAACCTACATGAACTACATGCCTGGCAGCAGCAGATGGAGGAATCTCAGGACTCCATGAAGAGCATCCTCAGAGATCCTTTCCCCACTCCCGGGCTCCCTGATCGCTATCAAACCCAGAAAGTTCCTCATCGGCACTTTGCCCTGATGGACCTTTGCCCTGGGCACAGTGGGAAACACCCCACTGTGCCCACACGCCAAAGAGCCGCCGAGAGCTTTGCCGGCCACGGCATGATCTTCAATACAGCTCCTCCACGCCACGCCCACCGCCACTCACCGCCAACAATTTCAGCGAGAAGCTCACGTAGTCCTGCCAGGCGACGCACAGCACGTAGGGGAGGTAGAGAGTGAAATAGATGATCCCCCCGCAGGCTGTTGCCAGGTTGGCCCTGGAGAACATGGTGCTGATGAGGAAGCACTGCAAGATGGTCACCATGGCGAAGACGGAGAGGAAGACAAACACCACGCTGGGGTTGCTATAGGGCAGCAGGTTTCCCATCTGGGCGAGGAGGAAATACATGTGTCGCAAAGCAAACAGGGCTCACTGAGAAGCAATCAACACCTGCAGAAGCGCTGTTCAGAACAGAACTACCCTTTCACTGCTTTCGCCGCCCGGCCCTGTAAGCAGGAGGGATTGTGGCAGTACCAGAGGTGCATTTTGCCCTAGGCATGGTGCTCTGCACACCGAGGTGCATTGAAAGAATTAACTGCAGCCCCCCTTTTTTAAAATCAGTGGCTCTCAACCAGGGGTACACGTACCCCTGGCCGTACATCAACTCATCTAGATAGTTGCCTAGTTTTACAACGGGCTACATAAGAAGCACTAGCGAAGGCAGCAAAAACTGGAATTTCATACAGACAATATGTGGTTTGTACTGCTCTATACGCTCTACACTGAAATGTGAGTACAATATTTATATTCCAATTGATTTCTAATTCTATGGTGAAGATGAGAACGTCGGCACTTTGCCAGCACTAGTGTGCTCTGATACTTTTGTAGGTTTCTGTTGGATTTTGTAAGCAAGTCGTTGTTCAGTGAGGTGTCACTTGGGGGACCGTAAGGCAAATCAGACTCTTTAAAGGGATATAGTCTTTAAAGGGTGAGAGCCACTGTTTTCAATCACTCAGCCTCGTTTTGGAACCAGGAGCCCCTTCCCCAGTGAGTCACTGCCTGATCCGAGTTCCTAGACTATGAACGGACTCCGGATGACTCGTTACCAGGCTGACTGTCAGCAGGGCCCGTGGGGAAATCAACACTGCTGAGAAGGGGAGAGAGAAACGGTGGCAGCGCCCCCCTCACCTTCAGGATCAGCACCAGCAGCCCCGCGCTCATGAGGAGGGGGATGAGGCTGCTGATGAACCAGCTGAACCAAAGGATGCCGTTGTCCAGGCCCATGATTCTCATGGTCTCCTTCAGCCGGGCTTCCTTCTCGTACACGATCCCCTTGATGATTATAGCCACCGAGTAGATCCAAGCCAGAGTCATGAAGAGGGGCATGGACCGGCCCATCACACGCAGGAAGCTGGGGGCAGGAAGGGAAGGAGCCAGGGGAAAGACCCTTGCAGTTATTTACTTTAGGGAGCGTCACCAAGGGCTGCAGGGAATCCTACAGGTGCAGAGGAGGAGGCTCACAGGCGTGCCTAGCGGTGCCTTTTGGGGCCAGGGCTCCATTGTGCAGCGCGCAGCATGCACACAGGGCCAGGGCCTCACCTGGTGTAAGTCGGCGTAGCTCCTGGAAGTCACTGGGGGAGCGACTGACTCACAGCTCTGCGCTGCTGCTCGATTAGCAGGGCAATGCTGGGTGACCTTTCTAGACTAGTCCCCAGCCACGTCCGGGCCAGTCTGCAACTGCACACGCCTGGGTGGAGGAAAGTGCCCAGGGAGCAAGCACAGCTGCCCTCCCTGCCCCCCTCCACTGCAGGCCTCTGCTTCTCCCAAGAGGGGGTGACACAGGACTGTCCTGAGAATGCACTCTCCCACCCCCCCACTCTGCAGCTGGGAGGCACAGAGCTCTCCTGGGGCAGGGCCTCCACACGCAGCCCCTCCAGGAGCCAACACGCTTTGGGTCCCTGCACAGAGCAATATGCCCCATCCCACAGTCAGGAGTCCTGTTCATGCACTAGTAGAGGAATGCACCGGTACCACTGGACCAGACCAGCAGGGTAACAGACGGCCCACACCTGCCCCGGGCAAAGCCAGTGGCCGCACGCCCAGTGACTCAGGGTCCGTGTGCTATCTGCTCAACTACTGCATAACTTACATATCATCCACGTAACAGGGGTACGGCATCTGCTGCACGTACACCCCCATCTTCTTCTCCGCGCCCGTCAGCGCCCTGATGATCGCCTGCTCCACCACATCCTGCAGGTACACGAAGCCACCCCAGACATAGCGCATGTCTTCAAAGGGGTCGGCCCGGGGCCCGGGGTCCCAGTACCTAAGCCAGGGGAACAAAGATCGCCTGTTAGAAATCCTTACAGGCCTAGAGTCTCCCAACGCCTCTCTTGAGACGGCATCTGGGCAGCACTCACCCATCCTTAATCTTGTTTGTCCTTTCCACATTGTCTATGTCCATCCGTATCTTGTACTTGACGTGAGGAGGCAGCTCTACACTGTCTGGGGTGATTTCAGGGAAGACAATGCCAGCCCAGAACTTCCTCTCATCCAGGAGCTCCATGGACCTGTTTATGAGCCGCACTTCTGTGGCCACGGGCTCCAACTTGTCCAGGTTGACACACTAAATGGAGACAGATTTGTATGTCTATGGGCAGAGTTTATTACCCAGGGTTGTGTATTGGTAGCTACAGTGATGGAACACATTCAGGGACCCTGAGATGCTAACACCTTCACCTAAAAGGCACTGTGCTGGGACGCATGGTCATTCATTTATAGAGGTGGAATCCAGTGAGTTCAATAAAGCCTAGAGCTTTAAAACCGCTGTAGTTTCTCCTGCAGTCACTGAATAATACCAGCTGCAGAAACACAAGCACCCAGGGTGCCGATGAGACCAGCCATTACCAGCTGCCCATGATGGTGAGGCCAGACTGTCACTGGAAACCACATAGAACATGCAAGGTAAGGTTTTTTTCAAACACGGGGGCCTAAAGTTAGGCTCTTCTGTCTGTATTTTGGCACCTAACTGAGCAGCCTGATTTTCAGAAGTGCTTAAGGTGACCAGATGTCCCGATTTTATAGGGACAGTCCCGATTTTGGGGTCTTTTTCTTATATAGGCTCCTACTACTCCCCACCCCCTGTCCCGATGTTTCACACTTGCTGTCTGGTCACGCTAGTGCCGAATACCCAGCAGCTTTCCCTGAGGTTAGGACACTTAGATGCCTAAATGTGGGCCATGACCCTGAAAACCCAGACACCAAACTACCACCCAGAAGCGTTGAGCTTTTTACAATATGATGCTCCTAGACCCCTTGCAGAGAGCCTGGCTGGGCCTTGGACTGGAGCAAAACCTCTCTGCTGTCAACGGGGAGGGCAGACCTTCCCTTGCAGCGGCAGACAGCTTGCCTGCGGCTCACCTCCATGAAGTGGGAGATGGTTTGCATGGCCTGGTCAGTCTCGTTGAAGGCATCCATCCAGGTGTACGTGGAGCCATTCACGTCCTCTGGGGACTTGGCCAAGAACAGGGAAATATCTTGAACTGTCCAGGTTGAGCCGTTCAAGTGGGTGTCCCAGAGGCCTTTGCTCTTCAGCAGTGTCTGCAATATGAGGCCAGGGGGAAAGAATGACCGTTAGGCCGAGATTGTACCAAGCTACCAGGACTGTCTTCCTTTGGACCTGGAAGTCCAGCTCTAGACCAGGACTGAGAACAGAGAGTTTACCAAGCACAGGAACACTCTTCAGCCCGCCCCGTGACTGAAGTGTGACAGAATGAAAATTCCCAGGGGAAAACAACATTCAGGGAGATGCAGGACTGGGAGTATCAAATGGGGCGCCCAAGTTGCCTGACAGAGGGGCCTTGTCTGGCAGCTGCCAGAAGGCTGAAAGCTACCCCCCAGTTTGCTGGACAACAAACAGGTTGCAGCTACTTTTTGAGAACACAAATCCCAGCACAGTCTGGTCACTCACATCATGGTCTGGTGCGTAGGCCACAGGACTGAGACGCAGCAGGCCGGGATTCTAATACCCGTTCCGCCACTGTGTGACTTTGGGCAAGTCACTTCATTGCTACGTGCCTCAGTTTCCCCTCTCACACTTTGTCTGTCCTGTCCATTTATACTATGCAGGGCAGGGACTCTCTCACACAATGGGCGTGCACGGGTTCTAGCACAGAGCATCATGATCTTAGCCTCGGCTGAACTGTAACACAAATAGGAATCTCCAGATCTACCTAAATCCCTCTCTCGGAGGGATCCACAGGGTGCCCGACACAGTCTGTCCCGCCTTACAGGCTCAGAGTTGACTCTGGACTGCTCTCTCTACTGCAGGTGGACACTTTGGGCCTTCAGAGCCGGCCCATTGACACTCCCAGTCTCACAGGCACGTTTGAGAACAACTCTCCAGCAGGTGGCAGCCTTGTTCCAGTCTCTGGGAAAGTGGGAAGATTTGCAAAACATTCCTCCCTCCTCCCCGCCCCAACCAAACAAAAAAGCCATCACTGGAAAGCAGAGAAGCACAAAGAAAGCAGATTTTTTTCAGCTAATTGGTGGTTGCTCCGGGCTGCTGACACTTTCCAAACAATTCTTTGCTTTGAGCGGAGCCGAAGGGGTGATGGAGTGTAACCGGGAATTCAATTTCCAGGGTGCTAAGCGCAAATATCAATGCAGCAAGGCTGACCCTTGCCTCCTCCGACATGTGTTTATTGTAAGTTACAGCACATTGTTGCTTTGGGAGCAAAGAGGTTACACCAGGAGGAACTGCTGGCTAAACCATCTATCTCACAGACAGAGTGGGTGAGAATATTAAAGGGAAGGGACATCCCAAATATGCAGGACAAATAATAAAACACTTAATACAGGAATTTATGGAGGAGGCTGTTAGAGGAATGCTAATCTTGGGGCTAAAGGCACCGAGCCAGGAGATCTGGGTTCAATTGCCACAGACCCTGGTGTGACCTTGGGCAAGTCAGGTAATCTTGTGTCTTCGTTCCCCATCTGTAAAATGGAATTGTACGTCCTTTGTCTGTTCACACTGGAAGTGAGACTGTCTCCTACGATATGGTGGTGGAACACCTAGCACAACGGGGCCCTGCTCTGGCTGGGGGCCTCTTGGAACAACTCGACCACACGTAACATGACGCACCATGTAAGGATCAGCAGAAGAGAAAGCAGCATTAATGGCAAAGGATGTGGCTAAGCAGAAGAACATCACATCTAGGGAAGGTTACAAACGATACAATTAGGAAACTGACTTTTGAGCGTACTTCAGACTAGCGAAAGGTAAAGAATTTAAACCTGAATAGCTGCTTCAGACCCAGAGACAGTGCAAATGGGAACGAGATTGACAATAACCTGGCAAAGCCGGAAACGAGGGCACAATGTGCCAGGCTAGTGAAGGAGAACACAAGAAAGAAAATAGAACTGGAAAGGGAGTTTGTGCTAGAGCTCTTCTTCCTGTCCCTTCGGTGTCTATATCCTGTCTCCTTAGGGGCCACTCATGCAAACGCCGCTTACAGCAGCCGGTTGTCTCACTATTTGTATTCACGTTGTTCATGTGAAAAGCAAACACACACTGTTCTCTGAGCAGTCGCTCCTGCTCTCTTCAAGCCGAGGGGTGTGTTGTCAGATACCCTCACCAGAAGTAGGATCTAGCCCCAAATATCAAACAAGAGGTAGAAAAACGTTTCTCCTTTCCATGCCCCTTCAGCTGCAAGGAGCTTGACATAAACATACGGCGCTCTGCAGGGGTGGAACTGGGAGTCTAACCACTGGGTAACACTATAGCCTGCCTGTCTCACAGAAGGCATGTCATTGGGTTAAACAAACAGCCGTCAAGGTCATTAGGTCAAAGAACTAGCCTGTCAGGACAGTGGCCCCAGCCGGAAGGTCTTGTGTTTTGACCTGATAAGTATGTGACTGATCCTTGTTCCAGCTCTGTATTTAACAGAACGCTGATGGCATGTCTTTGCCAGACACTCACAAGAAAAGGCACACGCCTTGGGATAGGTGATGGGGAAGGAGAGGGATGCCTTGAAACCTGAGCTATAATGGCATTTGTTAAAACAAAGCGGGGGACTGGAGCTCTTGGGAACCTCAGGAAGCCTCTGCTAGAATGGAGACGATTAACGACAGGTATAAAACACCAGCTCGCTTGGTTCATGGATCTCGCTTCAAAACACCCCGCTCACTTTTCTGATTGCAACCCAGTATCCAAAGGCTGGCCCTGCGGCAGGGCTGGGCAGCTCCCTTTACAGTCTCCGGGCCTGATTCTGATCTTACCCAGACCAGCGTAATCAAGAGTCAAGCCCGCACCGCCATTAGAGCAACCGGCGTCCTGCCCTCACATTTCCAGCATTTCCAGGCCCTGGGGAGAATGCCGCGGGGTGGGCCAGAGAATACTTTGCACTTCCGTTCAGTGGGGGAATGGGGAGGCAACGCCAGGGCTCCAGCAGATATAGGAAGATTCCCGCAAGGCAACGACGAGTCTTTACTGGGGAGCCTGCAGTAACAGCTGTCTTGGACTTGTTCTAAGGGCCCGATTCATCACTATACCACTTCATTGTGACATCGGTGTATCTCCCATGGGGAAGTGAGTATACTCAAGATGGTCTGTTGAGTCCACCTCATCGATGGAGTGATGCCAGTATGTAAGTGCAGCAATGCAGCAGCAAACCAGGCCCCTGATATTCATTTTATATGATAGGCCTGAGTCTCTTCTTGCTTACATGGGTATAAACCAGGAGTTACTCCGCTGAAGCCAAGGGATTTACAACAAAGGTGGGAGTTCATATTCAGACTCACTGCTCGCACGGCATGTTATCAAGTGATCGGCCATAGGGCAACATTTGCTCTTCCACAAATTGAAGCCTGCCAAGCCTGCCGGATGCCTCACTTCAGCTGGGAGGTGCTGAGCCCCCAATCCCCACTGCACTCAATGGGAGCTGAGGGTGCTTGACACCTCCCAGGATCAGTCCTCGGTTTGGACTGCTTTCTGCAGGGTCTGCCTCACGCTAACACCAAGACAGCAGTTGCCCTGGTACTTACGGGCATTTGCTGTTACAAAGGAGAACACAGCACAGCAAGTTGAATGTGTCGGGAGCCCTGCTCTCTGGGTGATACACATGTAATAGTCAGCGGTGAAGAAGAAAGAGCGGATCCCAGGCAAGGGAGATGGAAAGCAGTGGCTAATCATGCTCTGCTTCAGTTCGCGGCACTGTGTGACATGGGCACTCAAATCCCTTGTTCTCAATGCAGATGGGCCAGATCCTCCTCTGATGTAAACTGGTGAATTCAGTGGAGCTCTGCTGATTTACACCAGTGGCGTCTAGTGCATTATTCAGTTCCCATTTCATGTACACGCCGTTTCAGACAAGGCAGAAACCTCCCTTTTCGAATCGTGCTGCAGCATTGCATGGGCAGTAGCTACCATGCAAGAGAACTTGTCTCAAGGAATGACCCCTTAGTGCCCTGCATACCAGCTCAGGACTGAAGTGCCAGTCACATCCCCAAAATAAATACTTTAGCTCACTCCTCCTAAGCAAGGCGCTTGTGGCTTTGGCAAGGACAAAGTTATCTGAGAAATTTAAGGTATGTCTACACTGCAATTACCCCCCCCCCCTCCGCTGGCCCATGCCGGTTGGCTCGGGGTCAGGCTAAGAGGCGGTTTAACTGCAGTGTAGATTCCGGTGCTCTGGGACACTCCTACCTCACCGGGTCCTAGAGCCCAAACTCCAGCACGAGCCAGAATGTCTAGACCACAACTGAACAGTCCCTTAGCCTGAGCCCCTTGGCCGCAGTCAGCTGATGTGGGCCAGCCACAGGAGTCTAATTGCAGTGCGGACATTCCCGCAGCGGCAGCATACTGACCCGGATCAGATCCATCTCCTGGCTGCTCTCCATGAACCTCCAAATCTTCGGGCCTATCTCCTTCCACATCCCTCCGAGGTCCCGGAACACGCCCAGCTCCTGGAAAGTCCTGTTCACCTGCCAGCAAAGGGGAAGGATTATTCCACAATTTCAGCACTGCAGGTCTGAGCGGCAGCAGGCCAGGGGGGCAGAGTGTAAATCCAGGCACCGCCCTGCCCAAGTTTGATTGGGAACGTGGAGAAAAATCACACGTGTTTGAAAAGAAAAATATCACCGGCTGGTACATTCGTGTGCCCAGGATCTCAATGCCTTTGTAGGCCACTTTAAAGGGCTGAAGCAAAAAGCTTTTATACTTGCGGGGTGTTCCCTGATCTGGTTAAACCAGCAGTACAGCCGGATTAAACCATCTCCGTAAAACAAAGCTGTGAACTACACGGATGAGTCTGGCCCCATCTCTTCTGTGCTGCTTAGGTGGGGGACAGGGTTCCATAACCTACCTCAGCCATGACCCTCCTCGTGACTGGGGTGTCAGGAGTGTACAGGACCTTCCCAATAAGCAAAGGCTTCAGAGCCCTCCAAATAATCCGGGAAAGCGGACTGGATTCAAGATTCTTCAGCAGCTCATTGCAATAGGGTGCTAAACAGGGAGAGAACGGGCATGAGCTAAGCTAGAACATGGCATTGAACAGCTCAAAGGCACTTACTCGTGGGCAAGTGTGTCACACACGTGTGCATTTTAAAACCAGAAATATCTGAGCCAAAGTGGTTGGAATACAAAAGAAATCACCGTGAGCTGCACAGCTTGACCGAAAACCCAATGCCTCTCGCTGGCTCTGGCGTTCTGAAAGTGCCAAGGGGCGTCTGCGCAGTATCCATTGAGAAAACCCGGCACCCGTGCAAAGCAAGCGCTGCGCACGGATTACAAAGCGCAGTTCATCAAGGGCCCAATTCTCAAAGGGTCCATAGCCCTACATGGGGGGCAGAGCTCAGCACCCCACGGGCACCCACTTTGCAAATCTGACCCATGGAAGCACACACAAGGCCCAACCCAAAGCCTAGATTAGTCACTGGGAGCCTTGCGTGGGCTTCAGGTCAGGTCCTTTCACGGCCATTATAAGAACCTTTCACATCATCTGGAATGGGATCAGCCTACCATGCAGTATAGGAGCATGTAAATACACACACGCCCTGCGTCGTCATCTGGCTCTCCTGTCACCCTGTGGGACATTCAAGAGGAAGCGGAGGCCTCTAACGAGTCACACACTCGTAATGTGAATACGTTGGCCAGGATCGGGTCTCACTTACTTGTGGAATTATCATAGAAATTAGCTGCATCCTCCTCGGTGCTGTTGCCTCCAAACAGGGCTTTGTAGTTGTTGTCCTCGTACCAGTTGAGAGACTTGATTTTCAACCCTCCTCCCTCCGGATGGCCACACACGATCCGCGACACTGCCTGGTAGATCTGGGTGGAGGAGCTTGTGGAGTTCACGTTGGTCAGAAACATCACCTCCTGCCTCATGTCACTCCAGCTCTTCATGCTCACCAGCTGCAATTCACGGGAGACAAAGGGCTTATTTCACTCGCATGAAGCAGATATTTGGATATCAAAGCACTTGTCTCCACTTGTCATAAAACTCAGGAAATGTCCCAGGAGGGGGGAGGGGCTGGCTGGCTTCTGTTGCGCCATCTCCTTTATTCTTCATTTTTCTCTGATACTGCAGAGAAAATCCCACGTCACTACCCTCACGTGAACCCCACTCCTCCTCATGGCTGCACCCCCATTCACATTCCAGCAGGATCCCCTCCTTCGGGCAACAGAATCGGAGGGGAGGAGGAAGGGAGCCAGAAGGAAAGGCAGGGAAATAATAAACAGTGAGTCAAACTAATCAGATGCAGCTTTGCAACATTCAGAGGCCGAGAGACAGGATCCAGTTCTCTGCTGGTGTTAACTGGCATAGCTCCACTAGAATCAATGGGCTTATGCCAATTTACACTGGCAGAGAATTTGACCCAGGAGGTCAGCTATCACTTTCCTCCCACCCTCTCTTTATCAATGGCATTCCCAGAAAATTCTTGATGGTACTGAAGCAAGTCCAGCTGCACCTAAACTTCAGGGGCACAACGGGAATCTTCATTGCTTTTGCAATCATTAAACCCAGCCAGATATTACAAAGCACCTCCCTTGGCATCATCCCTAACACAAGGTGCAGGGGCATTAATACTACAGATCAGTTGGGAAGAGTCCATCCTCCACCAGAAACAGGATCCCCGTCACTCGGACATAAGCATCCGTGTCTGCTCACATACGCAGTGATGTGAATAAAAACACCGCAGGACTGGCCTACAACAGGATGGTAACATACTGTGCTTTGAGAGAGACGGCCGGATACCCAGAGTCTATAAAATGGCATGTCTCTGCTGATGTCCATTTAGACCAGCTCACAATCTAGACTGTAATGCTGTGGACTATTATTTTCAGAGCTGGAGCCCCCATTGGAGCTGAGCACGACAGACACCTTTGGAAAATATCAGGTCACCTTAACTAGAGGTGTTGCTATATTCGCCGCCTATTGTAACAACAACAATGCACATTAGTATTGGTAAGCTGAACTGCTTCACTAGCAATGTGCAGAAGGGCTTTCTGAAATCTACCAGGGAGAAACTAAATTACACACCAGCGAGAAGTGTAGTGGTAGTTAGCTGGGTTGGTCCCAGGATATGAGACACACCAGGTGGGCGAGATCATATCTTTTACCTGACTCTGTTGGTCTGAGAGACAAGCTTTCAAGTTACACAGAGGTGCCTGAAGAAGAGCTCTGTGGCTCATCTCTTTCACCTACAGACGCTGGTCCAATAAAAGAGATTCCCCCTCCCGCCTTGTCTCTAGAATAGCTAGAAGGCACTACAGTATTGCTACCAAAATGCCTATCACCCCCAGACCTATACATGTGCAGCTGCTCTCATGGTCTGCATTGCTAACCAATACGCCACCCTGGTTCCTACATGGCCAGGTCAGTTTGAAATCTGAACCGGTGAGCTGTGGTCCATCACTTTATTCCCATGGACAGCAACACAAAGTCAATCAGAGTGTAGCTGGCCTGCTGGTTTTCATGTACTCTGTCTCTTGTCAAAGCCCTAGAACAGAGCAAACCCAATTCCCCCAGGAGGTTACACCACTGAAGTCAGTGGAGTTATGCTGTGGATGAGTTTGGCCCGTTGTGGATGTTTTAGGCGTGTTTCAATGACTTAGCAAAAATTCAGCTGATGCTGATCAAGAGCCACTCCGATGTCACACACAAGAAAAATACACACATCCCATCAGTATGATGGGAGACAGATGAGACAACAAGCAAAACCTTGGGGATTGTTCCATATCTGCCTCATGTTAATGCCTTAGGCATATTTTAAATTTCTCCACTGCCCATTTGTTGGTTTGGTCTGCCCCCCACCCTACCACATCTGGTGTCACATGTTCAACACGGCTTGGAGGAAGCAGACCGCATACGACAACAAGGAATACATCAGTTATTTTAGGTTTCCAAATGGCTAACTTTAATTTTGCTCTGGTTGACTCTTAAACATAAAAATTGGAACTATATGGCCAAGATTTTCAAAAGAGACTCCTGATTTTAAGTGCCCAACTCAAAGGCCTCATCTACACTAGAAAATTCATCCACTCCACTAAGGTAGTTAAAGCAGTATGTTCCACTTCCCCCCGCATCCCTAACGTGGACACAGGTACAGCCACATAAAGATGCTTTATACCTGTCTAGCTGTTCTCCTATGCAAAGGAGAACAACTATATACCAGTATAACTGTATTCACAATAGGGCTTTTACCAGTATAACTATATTGGTTAGAAAACAAAATCACCCCCCAGCTGACAGTGATAACTGTTCACCTCCCACCCTTAGGCTGAGAGGTGGGCCAGGCCTAAACTACAATATTGACCAGCTCCATTATGGTGAGTCCATGGGGTAATGAAGTGAGATCTGTGAAGCCGCTAGTGTAGATGCAGCTATACAGTGAAACCTCGATTTAACGGACTAATTCGGGCGAGGGGGTGTCCGTTAAATCCGAAAGTCCGTTATTTAATAATTTTTTAATAATTAAAATTATTAAATAACGGACTTTCGGATTTAACGGACACCCCCTCGCCCGAATTAGTCCGTTATATCAAGGTTTTACCGTCAACCCGCCTGCCTGGGTCCCGGCTGCTGGGACCCGGCGGCAGTTAGCAGCCCGCCCGCCGGGGTCCCCGGCTGCTGGGACCAGGGCGGGAGCTGTCAGCCTGCCCGCCCGCCCCCGGCTCAAACCGCGGCGGCTGCCGCGCGCGCGGGCTGACAGTCGGAGGGTCCCGGCTCCCGGGACCCTCCAAGGAGGGTGAACGCTGCCAGGGGCCAGGCGGCAGCCTGCCCTCGGCTCAAACCGCGGCGGCTGCCGCGCGCGCGGGCTGACATAGCCAGCATGGTGCCGGGGGCCGGGCAGCAGCCCGCCCCCTGGCTCAAACCCCGGTGGAACCCTCCACAAACGGATTTCGGATGCATCAGACTTTCTGAAAAAATTTGTTCGTTGCATCCGAAGTCCGTTAAATGGAGGTCCGTTAAATCGAGGTTTCACTGTACTTGCAAGACTGTGCTTTTCCCAGTACAGCTTGTTCTGCTTTTGGGGGCTGGAATAAGCTGTACTGGCAAAAGCACAGCTTTGCCTGTATGAGTTGTGTCCACACAAGAAGCTCTTTGGCAACGTAGCATACTGGTATAGCTATTGCAGTAAAGCCCAGTGTAGACCTGACCTTACAGAAGGGCCGGATTTTCTGAAAGTTCTGGGCACCCATTCTCTGAAATCAGACCACTTTGGCTCAAGTCCAAACCCCACTAGTCTTCTGACTATCTTGGACATACACAGATACAGGGGTATATTGATCAAGCAGTCTGGGGTAACTCACTGACTGGTAAAGAGAGAGATTAGATGAATAAAACAGACAGACCAAATCAGGCTAAGTAGCTCGAGTCTCATTTACTCCATGCTTTATAGCTCCTTATAGTTTGTATTTCCTTTCAATGTGTCTCCTGTCTCTTATTTCTGACAAAACCACAGTGGGCAAACTGCAGAACACTGGGGAACTAAACCACTCCCCTCTTTGATCTGGGAACGTCCAGAAAACACACTGTGATGGTCGCAAACCCTGCATCCCAATATGCCGCTGCCCGAGCAGAGTAATCAATAGGCTCCGTTTAGCACTGGTGACTCCTGAAGGCATAACAAGTAAGGAGCTGGCTGCTGTGTATCACCTACTGTTAAGATTTCAGATGCATATGGCTCGCTGACCATCCCACTGCAGTCAACATCGAAGGCTACATTACAAGAGCGGTAAGGGATGGTTCTAATCTCAAGAAAGCCACAATGCATATCCCACATCGCAGAGCAAGATCTAGTTGAGACGATTTTACTGAGAGCAACACAAGCAGGGAGATGCGGCTTTCTGCTGCTCATTCTCAGTTCACCTGGCTGCGCCTTGACCTTTGCATCATTCGCACCAACAGAGACAAGCAGTCACGCCTCTGATGGCAGTGGAGTCGCATCTGGGAAAAACGTACCACAGCCAGCTAGACTGGGGAAATGGGAGGGGGCGGGGGAATGAACCCGTGTTTAAGAGCTAGACTGAAAACTCATATGGCAAGTCTCAGCCTGATGTGAGTGGTTTTCTATTGCAGAAAACAGGCTTCATAGTGGGAACATGACTGAGAAACAACCCGGCCTAGGGGTGAGCGCACTGGACTGAGACTCAGGGCTCGTTTCCCAGCCCTGCCACTGATCTGCTGTGTGGCCTTGGGCAAGTCACTTCACCTCTGTGCCTCAGTTTCCCCCCTACCCAAAGTCTGTTGTCTGTTTAGACTCCAAGCTGTTTGTGACAAGACCAGTCTCTTATGACGTGTACATAAAACACCTGATCTCAGATGGGGCCTAGAGAGTATGTTTAACATCTGCGGCTGGCCCATGCCCGCTGAAGCAGGCTTGGGCTCCAGGGTATAACATTGTGGTGTAGACATCCAGGCTCTGAGGAGTTATGTCGATTTAGAACTGCTGAGGATCAGAATACTGGGTTCATTCTCCACTGCCGGCTGGGAGCTTCTCACCAACAGGTTCAGGCAGGAAAGATCCAGTATATTGGCTGAACTGGAAACTTGTCCAAGGACCGGGATCTGGATTGCCCCCATGTTAAGAGCCAGGGATCCAGCTCACTCCCTTTCCTAAGTAAAACCCTTTGCTAGAAAGACTAGGCAATGTGGTGAAAATAATAGTTTTCTCCTTTCTGTTACGCCTGCTGCTTGATCAACAAGGGAATGAATCCTTCTTCCCCATTTGTCACACCGCAGTCAGCACCCCAAACAATGAAATGTAACTTTCGGTCAAGCAGTCTGGGAAGCTAATGCAACAGGCGCTTGCAGAGAAAAGGCTGCCTTTGTTTGCACTGGAATAGGGGGAAAGAAAGGTACTCCTACTCAGGACAGCTGCCAAGCAAAAGGCACGTTACTCAGGAAGTTTTCAGCCACATCAGCAAAGAGAACATCACATGGTTTCAATTATTTTTATCCCCAGACAAAAAAAAGAAAAAGAGGCCGGAGTGCTGTAACAGGAAACAGCTGTAACCAGACCCCAAAGCCAGGCTCTCAGGAACAGCTACAGCTTTGCCTTGATTCCAAACGGACGCTGATCTTAGAATCTTCTTGTTCATTTCTTTGTCAATGGAACCGCGGCAGGTCCGAGGATTCAGCAGGACACGTGTCCAAGGAGGAGCTGGCGGGCATTGTGCTGGCTTCTAACACCCGCCCCTCTCTGGAAGTGCTTGGTAACCTAAGGTACCCTCAGCTTTCTCAGGCACTAGGAGGTTACTCCAGTTCACGGCTGCAGGGCTCTCTGTCCCTGATGAAGAATAACAGGGAGGAGGGAGATGGTATTGTTTAGCTTAAACTGCAACTTCTCCAAGAGGGAAAACCCAGGTTAGAATAAGAACAGCACGCCCCAGCCAGCGCAGTCAGAGCAGAAGGAAGACAGCTCACTTCTTATTGCGATTTATATTATCATGGGGCCACAGTCATGGAGTAGGGCCCCGCGGTGCTAGGGGCCATACAACCAGAACAGAGACTGTCCGTGCTCCAAGGAGCTAGCGCTAAAAATGTATCTGGGGGTTGGTCCAGCACTAAACACTTAGGGCTGATTTTGCACCATTTCTCCTACAAAACTGTTTTTTTCTCATCCATAAAACTGTCATTTACACATGCAAATTGGTCACACTATTATTTGTATTTATATTCTGATAGAGCCTGGGGCCCCCAAGCAGGATCCGTTTCCCACAGTGCTAGATGCTGTACAAATATAGATGAGACAAGCAACAAACACGTAACTGTCCAGAAGTCCAGAGCTGGTAAATTACATCGACCTCCTTTCCCCATGTCATAACTCCTTCTCACTCCCCCAGGCCAGCTGCTGAAACCAACTGATATCACCTCCACCGCTGCTCACATCTGCGAGCAAAAATCTTTTCACAGGCTCGCGCCCCCAGGCCCCGTCCAGGACACGCAAGCATCCTGTTTATTTTGCCAGTGCAATGATTGTTCCTGCCTTTGAAAAAGCTGGCTCTGGAAAGCAACTGTAGGGCATGGTGCAGATCACAGATATTTCAGAGTTCTTCCTTCAGGTCCCGCAGAGGACCAACTCTGTAGCCACATGGCTCAAAGGACTCCCACTGACTTCCCTCCGAGTTCTGGGCACAAAGGGCCTCTGCAAAGTACGGCCTCTCTTTATTAAAGGGGGAAAAGCTGTTAGGCAGGTGCAGGTTACTGAGCTGCTTTGTGCTTTGGGGAAACTCAATTTCAGGTTAGGAAGGGTGATGGCAAAGAGAAGTTCTCCCTCCCGGTGCAGGAAGGAGCAGCTTACCTCTTTAAGGAGCTTCCCAAGATTCTCCACCAAGGTCTCCATGGCTCCTGACAGATCCTGTAAGGAGGAACTGGAGGCCATTCCTTTCTGTAACAGGAAAGAGAAGTAAAAACTTGGGATCACAAAAAGAAACCAACAGGGAAATGCAAACCCTCGGGACCATTCAGATTCCAAGCTCAGGAGGAGGAGTGGACAGGGCACTGGACTGCCACTCAGGAGGCCCGAGTCAATTCCCAGCTCAGCCACAGACTCCCTCTGTGCCACCTTGGGCAACCTTCTTAAACTGCCCCCCCGTCTCAGCTTTTCATCCCTCGAGGGTAAGTAATGCTTCCCTTCCTCCCAGGGCTGGAGTGAGGATAACATCCATTGGTGATTGAGAGATGCTCAGATACCCTGGTCATTATGGCCACACAGATAGAAAACAAGTTGTAAAACACCTGCATTTATTCTGCACGCGCCTTCAGCCAAGAGGGTGTGATCCATACTCCTGATTGCCTACGGCCCAAGTGGATGCAGGAGAGGCCCCTTCTCCTCTGTGCTCCAGCCAGAATGCTGATCCCCCCCAATACAAGGGTGAGAAGGTTATAAGCCCTGAGCGCACTAAAGGGGGAATGTCTGGGAAGATCAGGACATGGCTGGGAAGTAGAGAGCCCCAGTTACATGGCGACATAACAGAGCTACTGATGAGCATGTTCCCTCCAATGTGCCTGGAGACAGCCTACTGGCTGCTACCCTGTGCAGGCAGGTTTGTGCAGTCTCACGTCTCTCCCCGGACCCCGAAGGAACTCTGGCTTTAGTAGCTTTAAATGAGACCGTGGGGTTTTAATATTAAACCAAGTGCATATTTTATTTTAAAGCAACCAATTTCCATAAAATCGTCAATGATCCAAAGCCTGGTTCAGAAAAAATGCAAAATAAAATAGTTCCAAATGTCAGACTGGAAGGCGACTGCTTTCAGGAAACCTTTATTTATGTTCAAAACCAATCCCTGCTGCATCGAGAAACCATAGCAGCCAATTGCACGTCAAGGTTCCTGTTTACCAGTAATCCCAAAGTAATGTGGGCTTTGATTTTTATCTTAGTTCTGGATGCAGCACAGAATGATTTACAAAAAATTGCATCTCAAATGCAAGACATTTCAAATGATCACTTAGTGTGGGTGTTTGGGGCTCACAACTTTGACAGCCTAAAGACCATTTCCTGAGATGACACATTTGAGGCTTATAGCATGTCAGAGCACTGTGACACACTCACAAGAATGAGAGGGCAGCCATGTTGGTCTGTATACAGACTAACACGACTACCCTCTGATACTTGACACCATGCAAGGCACTAAATTTAGCTGTATAAAGTGGAAATCCATCAACCTCTACAGAAAACTCACACAGATACAGATAGACACGACCTTCCAAGTGCAAACAGATGGACATTATACCAAATTGACTCAAGGTAAAAAATCCACTGCAGTCAACATACTACCCTGACTATGGTGAGAAACTGTGCCATACACGCTCAAAGAACAGGTGCATCTGAAGAACTGTTTTTTTACCCACGAAAGCTTATGCCCAAATAAATCTGTTAGTCTTTAAGGTGCCATCGAACTCCTTGTTAATCACAAGAATGGCTCCTCAATTACAAGTCCCCATTCTTAGGCACTTTTAAGAAAAAAAATGACCCTTTGGGCTAAGATTTCTCACATTGGTCCTCTGATTTTTTGGGAGAAAAGTCTGATAAAATGTCACTTGGCCTATTTGAGTCACAGGAGTGTGATAAAACAGCTGGCTAGTCAGTGGTTCTCAACCTATTTACCACTGTGGGACACATATGCGGGCCAAATCCAATGTTACCTGTATGGCCCTGAGGATGTCACATGGACCGCAGGTTGAGAACCACCGCTGGGCACATTCACACCAGCAAAGGGTCAGGAAGCTAAGGCTCAGATAACCAACCACAACACACAGCGCAGGAAGGAAAGAAAAGCCATTCAAACTTGCCACAGATTTAGTCCTTACTGCAGGGGTCTGCAACCTTTACCACTCAAAGAGCCATTTGGACTCGTTTCCCACAGTAAAGAAAACACTGGGAGCCACAAAACCCTTTTGACATTTAAAATGAAATAACACTCTCTTCTTCCCTCCCCCACCCTCTTCTTCCCTCCCCCTCCCCTCCAGCCGTGCTCTCGCTCTTCTTCCCTCCCTCCCCCCCCCTCTGGCCGTGCTCTCGCTCTTCTTCCTCCCCCCCCTTCCTCCCCCCCGCTCCGACCCGTGCTCTCGCTCTTTTTCCCTCCCCCTCCCCTCCAGCCGTGCTCTCGCTCTTCTTCCCTCCCTCCCCCCCCTCCGGCCGTGCTCTCGCTCTTCTTCTTCCCCCCCCTTCCTCCCCCCCCGCTCCCCCCCTTTCTCCCCCCCTTTCTCCCCCCCGCTCCGGCCGTGCTCTCGCTCTTCTTCCCTCCCCCTCCCCTCCAGCCGTGCTCTCGCTCTTCTTCCTCCCCCCCTCCCCCAGCTTGCCTTGCCTTGCCTTGTGCCCCGGCCCCGGCTCGCTCTTATCCGCCGGCTCCGCCGCGCTTCGCCTCCTGCCCCGGCCCCGGCCCCGGCCCCGGCCCGACTCGCACTTCTCCGCCGGCTCCGCCTCGCCTCATGCCCCGGCCCCGGCTCCGCCTCCGTTCTTCTCCCCCCCCCCCCCGCCGCTCGCGTCTTATTGACCCCGCCCCTCTCTTTCGGCTGCGGCTCCGCGCACTGGTTGGACAGTGCTGGCGGGCCGCATAGAAAACAGTCTGCGGGCCGGTTAAAATTAGAACACACAGGGAGCCGCATCGGAGGGATGAAAGAGCCGCATGCGGCTCCGGAGCCGCGGGTTGCAGACCCCTGCCTTACTGGGACACATTTGAAATATGGGTCACAAATAATGAAGCCTCGAGGTGTACCCAACATTTTAACAATATGCCAGGGTGCACGGTTCTACCTCCATGCACACAATGTACATGCTTCGCACATGGGAATAGATGACCCAGCTCCATTTCATTATTACTTATATTACCGAGAGGCTAAAGAACACATCAGGGCCCCATTGAGCTAAGCACAGCACATGTATATACCGTGTTTCCCCGAAAATAAGACAGTGTCTTATATTAATTTTTGCTCCCAAAATTACATTACATTATATTACAGCGAGAGGCAAAACTGGAAGTACGTCTTATTTTCGGGGGATGTCTTACATTCGGGGAAACAGGGTAGTCTGAGACAGCCCCTGCCCTGAAGGACTCACCATCTAAACAGGCAAGATGGATAAAACATGGGAACAGAAAACATTATCCCCAGTTTTCCAGAGGCAGGACTGAGGAGCAGGAAGAGTTAGGGTACAGCTACACTACCCGTCAGATCGGCGGGTAGCGCTTGATGTATCGGGAATTGATTTAGGGTGTCCCATCTAGACGCGATACATCAATCCCCGAATCGACTCCTGTACTCCACCTCGGCAGGAGGAGTAAGCGGAGTCTGCAGGGGAGTGGCCGCGGTCGACTCGCCGCTGTGAGAATGGCCAGGTAAGTCGACCTAAGATAATGCCACTTCAGCTACGCATATCTTAGGTCGACTCCACCCTCCCGTAGTGTAGCCAGGCCTTTGGTGACTTGCCTAAAGTCATACAAAAAGGCTCTGATCAAACAGGAACCAAATCTAGATCACTCAAGTCCCAGTGCAATGCCCTGTCCAGTAGACCCCCCTGCCTTTCTTGCATAAGCACAAAAGTTCATGCCATACCATGCATTTATAGGACCATACTGCAGTAACACAGATGTGAGACTGCCCCCCGCATTAACCATACACTTTACACCCAAGGAATTCCATAGGTTTCCATGGAGTTGCTCCTGATTCACATCTGTATAGGTGGGCAGAAATTCAGGCCCGATAGGCCTTCATTCCTCCTTACATAAGCAAACCTTTCATGGAAGGTTTGTGGGAAGGCAGAGTTAGCTTGAGTCATCTGCACTCCCGCTCCTCCTCTCGAGTTAACCCAGCTCCTGTGAAAGCGGCTATGCTATGAAATAGCACTCCAGTTGCTGCATCCACACTGGCGCTGAGACTTCTGAATGCATATCCCAGGGTTCTTTGTGCTTCAGGAAGCGGAGCTGCTCTGTGAATTCTTTCTCAAGGAACTGTGGGAGAGTTTCTCTCTCCTTCTGGGCAGATGGGGAGGATTGTAGGAAGGCATCAGAGGACTAGTAGCACTCGAATGGCGCCAACAGCACTCGAGTTTGAATTTGAGTTGCGTTAGCAGCTGACCAGTTGCTCAGTTGAGCCTTAGCCTATACCCCTCTCAGGCCAGTCTACTAGAATGAATAGCAACACTGCACTTCAGTGAAGGGATGTGTGGACAGGACTCAAGCTAGGGGCAACACTCAAGCTAACTTTGCTGTGAAGACAAGCCCTGAGGAGCTGGTCATGCGCTTCTGACATTTCTCCCATGGAGGATGAGAATGGACAATTCACAGGCTGTATTGTGAAATTTTAAACAATACTTTCTGCACAATATGGAATAAAATATGTCAGCATTTTTTCAAGGGACACAATGTTCGCGGATATGTCGCCTCACCCTGGCACATGATACTTCAGTGGTTGCTTCTGGTAAGTAAATATGGCACCTGAGTCATATTTACTCTGCAATGGGAAACAATATTTGTCATAAACACTCTTTCAACCAGGAAGCGGTAGACAAATCAGGCATTTGGAGGTTCTGGTATTATTTTCTAAGAGGAGCCCTGCCCTATTGTTTAAGGGAAGGGTGATCTCATGTGGCTTCATCTCAAAAAAAAGGACACAGCAAGCCAGAGGTTCAAATGATGCTTGTATTTATATTAAAGAAAACCTTTTCATAGGCAACTTTGCTTGCTGTGTTAAAGTAATTGGAATGTATGTATTATTCAGTGTTCTGTCTGGGCCAGAGCAATGACAAAATGCCACCCATGCCATTCAGAGAGACAAACACAAGCCCTCACAGCTCCCTCATGGCCTCGTGTAACATGTGAATCACGGCCCAGCTACAGCTCACTGGCAAACCTGGAGACGTTTTCTGGGATGCCCCAGCGCTACAGAGTTAAAACCCACATACAACTGCCTCTCTGTGCGGAATATTAGAACTGTGAAAAGCTACACAGAGCAAAGTTCTTCCCTACGTGGGAAGGCCCCATTTTAACTTGTGTGGTTTACTGTCTCGTGGGGAAAACCCACTCAGAGAGATTGCTTCTCATTCTGTCAAGTGAAGAAGGGTTGCTCCCATGTTTAAGTGGGAGGGGGTATCCCTCCAGCACAGATCTCAGGGGATTAACTGAGGGCAAGGGAACTAGATCCCCCCCCCCCCCCCGTCATGGCTGCCTGCAGTCCCTGACTGGCATGGCTTCTCTTTACTGAGTCAGCAGCAGACTCAACACTAGTGAGAAGTCTGAAGAAAACAGAAAATGAAAGAAATGGCCCCTCCACCCTCCTGTTTTTCAGACAGCCCTGTCTCTGCCCACTGTGGGCACTACGCAAATATGGAGTCTAATACTGCACATGGCAGGTCTCATCCATCATCCTAAAGAGCTGATCCAATGGGAAAGGCTCACCTAGATCTCTCCTGAATGTGTAGTTCAGCGATCGGTACTGCATGATGCCCCTGTGTGTTGCTTCCCTTGGACAATGAACAGTCATTCAACAAGGGCTTTTTGCCACCCATCCAGCCATAATTTGGGAGGTTTTGATGATACCTCCTGGAGTCCTTTCTGCAGTCCTGTCTAAACTCATTTGCTTAAGTGCTTATATAAGCCAAAGTATAACTAAGTGCATGTAATTTATCCTCTGTGAGGTTAGGAAACACTACGATCGCCATTTCTTAGGTGTGGGGCTGAGGTCCAGAGACGTTCGGGGCATGTCTACACTCCATCTGGGAGTGAGCGCACAGGCGCGCGAGCAGGGCTCACTCTGGGGCTCTAGAAATAGCTCCGGAGACGGTGCTGGAATTTGGCCTCTCAAGCCCGCCCCTGGTCCCAGACTTCAGAGTATGGGCTCCAGCCTGAGCCACAATGTCTACAGAGCCATTTTTAGAAGCCGGGCTTGCTCCCAGACAGCACAGACATGCCCAGAGTCAAGGTCACACAGCAGAACAGTGACAAAGGTACAACCTGGCTCCCAGTCCAGTTGTAATCACAACTGCTTCCCTCTATTCCTATGGCGAAGGTTCTCTGCCCCCAGGTTTGGGCAATGAGTTGGGGAGTTCTCTGTATGGAATAATCTGCGAATAGGAAGAATGGTAAAAATGAGCACAGTTTGTCGATCTGGCTTTCTTCTTCTTAATTGTGCTGAAATCTCACCAGCCAATTCACTGCACTTTGTATCACCCTGATTTCCTTTGTAACCTTCATTCTTCTCTTTTATTTAAAGCCACACACACTCTCAAGTGCAGAAAGACCAGTGTATCACTCGAGCCCTTCATGTGGTGCTTAAATGGGAGCTTGAGTATTTCCCAAAGTCCCTGAGGTGAACTTTACCCTAAATATAGCTGCAAACTCTTGGACCTTCTTCTTCTTCACGGTTCTCAGAAAAGAAAATGATGAAAACTTGTAGCTAAGTCTGTTTATGCCAGTTGAAAGCAGGGCCCAGAGTTTCTGTTATCCTTGTATTACAGCTAGAGAGAGCTTTGAGTCACTAAAATGCCATTAAACAAAGACCTCCGGGGCATTTTTAAAAATTTAATTTACTTGGCCAATGAGCTTTTCAACACGGGTTTATGAGCTTTGTGTAAGAAGCCGAACAGAACTTGTTTCCAAGATTTCACCCTTTGGAAAATGCTGCTTTTAATGATACACTGCAAGTGAACAGACTCTTTTGTTCAAGAGTGACAGACAGTCACCTCCTTTTCCAAGGATGTTATTGTAGGTCAAGGGACTGTTTGGCCACGAAGCCAGAGTGTTTCAAATGGGTGATGACCAAATCCCAGGTTAATTTATTCAGTCCACATGGCCACGTAGAGCACCTGTATTTCATTTAACTGATTCAGGCATTACAGCAACCTTCACCATTTTCCTTTGGAAAAATTATGCTTTATGCTCCTACGTAAGGTTGGCTGAAAGTTGATCAGGTTCAGAATTGCTGGATTCAAGATTGGCTTCAGAAGCACAGAGCTTTCCGCTAAAATCGAGATCAGAAGCAGGCTTCTCAATACTGCACCCAACATCTGTTTTGTTCTTGCCCAGTGGCAGAAGCATAACGACTTATGGCCACTGTTTTGCTGATTGAAGACACAGGCTTAGCTATGGCCAGTGGTTTTGTTTCTGCTGGGCTAAAGAATTTGGACTTTACTAGGGGTATGTCTACATTTACCCTACTTGTTGGCAATGTTCCCACTTTTATCCTTCTTCGCTGTGAGAACATGTGTGGCCTTGTCATTAGAGAAAGCAAGTTCTATAACCGAGGTTGGTGGAAGCTGAGCCTGTACTGAACGACTTTGGCTGGAACCAGAATTCACTGCACGAGGAAGAAAACCTATGGGCCAACATTTCCAATGGGTGGCCTCCTTTTTCAGGGCCCAGTTTATTCTCAGGCAATTTGCTCCCGTATTTTGCACCTCCAATTGGATTGTGGGTGCAAATCTCAGCACTTGTCCCCTCACCTACCTAAAGGCAGGTACTCAGACTGGCATCTACAAATCTTTGGGCTCAAAGTGAGTGTGCATGGAGTAAACGGTGCCCAGATAGAGAGAAGCTGGGCTGCAGCCATGTGAATGTTTACGCCTGTGCAGACAGCCAGTAAAAGGCCTATAAACCACTTCAGTCCCATTCAAGGCCACAAAATGCAAATTTCACTTATTACAAACACACAAAATAACTGAAAATAACCTAAACTCAAGCTGTCCTGTCCCCAGTCTGCTCTGAAATGCTTTCCTTCCCAGAGTCCTTTTCAAAATCGTTCATTTCGCTACAGGAACAGTGTTTGTGCACACCCTCTGTCTGCTGTTACTTCATCTCTATGTAGTCATTATTATGTCATTCTTAGTAGTAGCCTCTCTAGGTAAGGACAAAATGCACATGGAAGACACGTGCAAAACAGAACATGAATTACAGTAAAGTCGGGGCTGAAAGGTAATCTAATTCCAGGGCTCGATAATCAACCCCTTTGATTGGGAAAACTCCAAGCAACTGATGCTTGACTATCTGTCCTATGAGGCAAATCAAATCTGGATACTCCCAGAGCAAGAATGCTGAATTCCTCTAAGCAGACAGTGGAGTATTTGTTTTATTGGACAACAAAGTGGGTTCCATAGGCCACTTCTTCTCTGTGCTGCTGTTTTCAGTATCAACTTAACCAAGTTCTTTGTATGCTACCCAGACACTGTAGGTATACAAAGAGTCACCTGCCTTCCAAAATAAACAAGCATGTCTGTTGCACATATCTTCACCAAGCACCTTAAGTTTACTTAAATAATTGCAAACTGCGTGGAGCTAAAGTCTATTAAAGTCAGTGGAAAGATTCCCCTTCACTTCAATGGTCTTTGGATCTGGCCCTAAAATCTCTCGCCCATGCATGTGTGTGTTAAAGCTACTCAAAGCATTTGGGTTGCCATTGGTTACAAGCTTCTTCATGTTGCAAACACATGAAAACTCTAATGCCAAATAGGTTTCTGTCAGACATCTGTGGGTTCATTCCTGCTGAGACACAACATCTGATCAAAATACAGGAACAATGAATGGCCCATTTGTTAGCACACAGCATAAATATTTTTCTCCTGACAAATCAGTGTAGAGACACATGTTCAGAGGCAATGTCCTCATTTAACACATCGCCCCAGTCAACCGAAAGCAGCAGTATGGTAGGAGAAAACTATCCGACTAATCTGGGGACTCAGAACCCTCTTCCATTTTCCTTATTGACATTAAACAGTCTATTCCAAAAGGTATTCGTGAACACCCCATTCCCATATGTCCCAAAAGCTTGTACAACCAAACATTATATCATGCCCTTCAGACAGCCCCAATTTCCAGCACTGATGCTCTCCCTTAGCAATCACTGTATAGCCAGTGCACTCACCAGTATAGGTTTCAAAGGGTCTATATTCGCACGAAAGGCTTGCTCCGCGGCCTGCAGTTTTTCCTGAGGCATGGTGCAAAGGAAGGCGTCGCTGACCACTGCGACTATCGGGTTGCGGATTGTCACGAATTCAGACAGCTTTGAGGCATTGCACAGATCTCTCAGCTGCATTCGATAGCCGGACAGGATGACCTGGGGGCAGTTGTGAAACGATACAAAATGCCGTCAGTAAATCATTCTTGGCGCTGAGCTAGTGTCATTGAGTCAGAAATCATCATTGAGCTACATCATAATTCATAATATTCGAGCTTAGAAGGGAGAGGGTATTTCTCCCGAAGGATTTCATGGTTCTTAGCCATGCATTACTCTATAACAAAAGTATGTGCCTCACTGAGTTCCATAGGAGAGGCCTACGGCTGTGATATCTCCACCACTCCATGCAGATCCATACAATAGTAGATTCCCTGCTCTACACCAACCTCAATATATATTTGTCTGGGACCCGAGCCCCTCTAACAACTTAAAGTCTGTGGTCAAACCTAAGAAGTGTGGCAAAAGCAAGGAAGAAAGACCCAAAGCCCGAACTCCTGAGATAGATCATCTGTAAGCCACATTCTCTAGCCTACAGTTACTTGCAATCAGATTCCTCTTGCCTCACACACAGGTGCAGGAGTTGAAAGCACAAGAATCCTGCAATTTGTGCTCCTTGGCCTGATCCAAAGCCCACCAAAGTTAATGGAAAAACTCCCACAGACTCTAATGGGCTTTGCATCAAGACCTCTGAGCACAAAGTGGTGTGTGAGTTTGATTGTGTGAGAGTGGGAAATCATAGCTTTGCCTGCCGCACAAAACACCCCAATGGCCTATCCTCACCGGTTGGCAAAGGTCATGAGATGGGGGAGGTTAGTTCCGCCCTCTCTCTTCCTCACACGCTCACAAAGGAGCAGCCCCAGCTGGCGCTTGTCATTTTGCAATATTTGGACCGGATCCTGAGCTAGTGAAGTCAATGGGAACATTAGACCAGATCCCTAACTCCTGTCCACAGACACATCGTACTTTAAGTTAAGGACTCCTGTTTAATATCTGTAAAGGAAATGAATGAAAACCTCTGATCAATCATCTGATACCCGGATCTCTCATGGGAGGGACTGACCTCCAAATCCCTGTAACAGCTCATTATGGCACTAGAGTCCTTTGGACGTGCCGTGGTAAATGCTTAATACAGGTGACAAACAAGAGAAGCTCTGCGACTCTATTTGGAATGTCCTGGATTGCTGGATGGAAGGCGACCATCCAGTAGAGAGACGCCTATCTGGGGAAGGATGCAAACAGACTCAGAGTTTTAGAACCTTAACTTCTACATCTGCACTCCAGAAACAGGGTGAATCCAGGCTTTGTTCTTTCTTGAGTAAATGGGATGTGTTTTGTGATCTGTAAAGGTGGCACATTACAAAATCCGTGCCACCAGCACAGCAATATCAGAGAAGGACGGTCTTGCGGCTAAAGGCAGTGCACCCCACGGGATTGAGGAGCTCTGGGTTTAGTTTGTAATTTTGGCACAAATTTCAGTTATAACAGCAAAAATATTTGTATTAAACAAACACAACAAGCAGACAGGACCAAAAAAACTCCCAGCCACATGAAGTCACTACTTCATGAAAATTACAATCGGTCTGAAATTGTGGTGACTTCAAGTGGAAGCATAAATTATAAATGACAGGCTAATTCCCACAAGGACTCTTACAGTGTGTGGTAGACCCAGGGCAGGCAGCTGCCAGAAGGATCTGTAATTAGGGTTACTACAGGGGAATTGGGTCCAGCTGAGCAAAGCTGCCACAGCCAGGAGCAGGGCCAGCTGAGGCCAGTTAAGGAGGCTGCCAGAGCCCTTTAAAGAGACTCCTCCCCAGGGAGGAGTGTGGGAGTTTGAGGAGTGAGTTGGAGGCAGTAGGAGCTAGAAGAGTGAATTTGGTAAAAGCAGAGGAGTGTGCAGAGTAAGTTGAGGGAAGCAGGGACAGAGAGGCTGCTGGCAAGCAGGGGACCAGAACAAAAGGGTCCCTCCCAGGGGGAACCTAGCTTTCCTAGGCTGCAGGAGCCTGACCCTGAGAGAGAGAGAGACAGGGAGTGGGCTGCTAAGGAGCAGCAGAAACACGGGGTCTGCTTCAGCCTGGCCAGGGCGCCAGTGCTGTGCCAGAACCCCAAAGGACTTGAGTCAGGGGAGCCGAGGAGCCACCTTGTCACACGTGGTGTCAGAGGTGGGATTGAAGTGACTAGACTTGGTGGCCACCCCCTCCCCATCCCATACTCAGAGGGAAGACGGAAGAGGTGGTGAAGGCCCTGGTCCAGGCCACTGCAGCCCAGCAGGAAGCTGTCCGGGTGCAGCAAGAGACCAACCAGCTGCTGATAACTCAGGCAGCCCAGGACCGAGCCACGTTGCAGGAGGTGATACGGCAGGTGAAAGCCCTGAGCACCATGGGCCGTGGGGGGCCTGACGACCGGCCACTACGGGCCAGCCATTTCCTGCAGAAGATGACGGCAGGCGACGACACCGAGGCCTACCTGCTCGCCTTCGAGAGGACGGCCCTGCGTGAGGCTTGGCCCCGAGGACAGTGGGTAAGCATCCTGGCCCCTTTTCTCTGCGGGGAGGCCCAGAAGGCCTATTTCGACCTGGCACCTGAGGCCGCTGCGGACTACCCCCAGCTGAAGGCCAAGATCCTGGCCAGAGCGGGAGTAACGCCAGCCCTGCGGGCCCAGCGGTTTCATGAGTGGAGGTACGAGGTCGGCAAGACCCCGAGGACTCAGCTGTTCGACCTGATCCACCTTGCCCAGAAGTGGTTACGGCCCGAGACCCACAGCCCGGAGAAGATGATAGAGATCCTGGTGCTGGACAGGTATATGCGGGGGTTACCACCTGAGCTAAGGGGGTGGGTCCGAAAGAACGATCCCCCCTCCTACGACGAGCTGGTAGCCCTCGTAGAGAGACACCTTGCCTCCCAGGAGTTGTCACGGACTACCACGGAGGGGCTGCGGGTAACTAGAAGGCCGGCCTCCAGACAAAAGCCCCGGATTGCCAAGACCCCAAGCCGCTATAGGGAGGAAGAAGAGGAGGCCGGGAGACGGCCTGAGAGCTTGGACAGACTTGGGGACTGGGGGAACGGGACTCGGGGGGTGGGGCCGAACAGCCCGAAAACTGGGGGGCTGTCCCGAGCCGGGAGACGCTGCTATGCTTGTGGGGAAATGGGACACCTAGCCGCTCAGTGCCCAAATCGGGTCAACCCCATGGAATGTGACTTGGGGGGTATGGGGGATCCATGCGACCTGGTGAACCAAGTGGGGGTCGCGATGGCTCCCCATAGATATACCCGACCCGTTAAAATGAATGGCATTAAGACCACCGCACTAGTAGACTCAGGGAGCGCGGTTACGCTGGTCTCCGGGATGTTGATCAGCCAGGACCAGCTGTCCCGGGCCAAGCGCTCGGCAGTATCCTGTGTACATGGGGATATAAACTATTACCCCACTGTCTCTGTAAGCCTAGACGTCCTGGGACACCCCACAGAAGTAGTGGTGGGCGTAGTCCCGAGGCTCCCCTACCCAGTCCTCATTGGACGAGACTTCCCCGACTTTGACAGCCTGCTCCCCGGGCGGGGGACAGAAGGAGTTAGTGCCAGGGTCCCGGAGGTGACGCCGAGGGGTCCCGGGGCACCAGCTTTCCGGGAGTTTGACCCGGAATTATTCTCTGTGGGTGGGGGGTCCCGGAAGTCTCGGAGGGAGAGGAGGGCAGCCAAGGCGTTGGGGACAAGAATCCTGACCCAATACCGGAGGGCTGCACTAGTGGGGGAACGAGGAAGCCCCCAGGGAAGGAGGACCAGGCGGGCGGTGAGGGAGACAGACGCCGGGCCCAGTGCGCCCCAGGCAGCCCCCAAAGGGGAGGCGGAGGTAGATACCCCGGAGTTGGGGTCAATTGGCCCGGCCACGGAGAATTTTGGGCAAGATCAGGCCAACGACCCACTCTACCAAAATATCCGCGGCGAAGTGGTGGAGGTAAATGGGACCCCGGTAGAGGGGAAAAGTAAGGGCCGAGGGCCGTATTATATAATCAAGGGGGACCTGCTGTATAGGGTAGTCCCGATGCATGACATGTCGGTGGAACAACTTTTGGTGCCACGGAAGCATCAGAGGGGCATATTGGACCTGGCTCACAGCCACCTCTTCGGGGGCCACCTGGGGGTGGAGAAGACCCTCGATCGGGTCATGAAGAGGTTCTTCTGGCCAGGGGTCCATGCAGCGGTCCGGCGGTACTGCGCCTCCTGCCCGGAGTGTCAATTGCACGCCCCCCGGCCCCACTTGCGGGCCCCTTTAGTGCCCCTCCCCATCATAGAGGTTCCATTCGAGAGGATCGCCATGGACCTGGTAGGCCCACTGGAGAAGTCTGCCAGGGGCCATCGACACATACTGGTCGTGCTGGACTACGCCACCCGGTACCCCGAGGCTGTGCCTTTACGGAATACGCTGTCTAAGACCATAGCTCGAGAGTTGCTACAGATCTTTGCCCGAGTAGGGATACCAAAGGAGATCCTGACAGACCAAGGGACTCCCTTTATGTCCAAGTTAATGAAGGACCTATGTGGCCTACTCCGGGTGCGGACGATAAGGACGTCTGTGTACCATCCCCAGACGGACGGCCTGGTCGAACGGTTCAACCGGACGTTGAAGAGTATGCTGCGGAAGGTAGTGAGCCGGGACGGGAAGGATTGGGACACCCTGCTCCCCTACCTCCTGTTTGCCGTAAGGGAGGTGCCCCAGGCCTCCACGGGATTCGCGCCGTTCGAGCTGTTGTATGGACGCCACCCTCGGGGCATACTTGACATCGCCAAGGAGGGTTGGGAAGAACAGCCAAACCTGGGGAGAAATGTTGTTGAACATGTAGTGCGGATGAAAGAAAGGATAGCCCAAGTCACCCCCATAGTGAGAGAACACCTGGAGAAGGCACAAGAGGCCCAGCGGACGTACTACAACCGCCGAGCGAGAAGCCGGAAGTTCCAGGTGGGAGACCGGGTGATGGTGCTGGTACCCACGGCTGAGAGCAAGTTGTTGGCCCAGTGGCAAGGGCCGTATGAAGTAATAGAAGCCGTGGGGGACGTGGACTATAGAGTCCGACAGCCGGGACGCCGGAAACAGGAACAAATATACCACGTCAACCTACTAAAGCCGTGGCAGGAAAGAGACACTCTAGTGGTTGCGCTGGGGGCGCCACCCCGGGAGGGCAGCCCACCCGGCCGGGTGGGGATATCCCCGGACCTGACCCCAAACCAGCGTGCAGAAGTGGTCCACATGATCCGGCGTAACCGAGATGTGTTCTCGGAGACACCGGGCCGGACTACTGAGGTGCACCACCACATCCTCACCGAGCCAGGAGTAAAGGTGCACGTTAAGCCCTACCGTATCCCAGAAGCCAAGAGGAAAGAAATCCGAGCGGAGGTCCAGAAGATGCTAAGGCTAGGGGTCATCGAGGAATCCCATAGCCAGTGGTCTAGCCCCGTGGTCTTGGTGCCTAAACCAGACGGCACGGTCAGGTTCTGTAATGACTTCCGGAGGTTGAATGATGTCTCACGGTTCGACGCGTACCCACTACCCCGGATAGACGAGCTGATTGACCGGCTAGGCTCGGCTCGGTTTATGTCGACCCTAGACCTGACCAAGGGATATTGGCAGATCCCCCTAGCCAAGGCAGATAAGGAGAAGACGGCCTTTGCCACCCCGGAGGGGTTGTTCCAGTATACTGTCCTCCCCTTTGGGTTACACGGGGCCCCCGCCACTTTCCAGCGGCTAATGGATAAACTGTTGAGACCCCATAGGCAGTACGCGGCCGCCTATCTGGACGACGTCATCATATACAGCCCAGACTGGGAGACGCACTTGAGGAAGGTGGAGGCCGTCTTAGATACCCTGAGGAAGGCAGGGCTGACCGCAAATCCCCCCAAGTGCTCGATTGGGCTAGCAGAGGCTAAATATCTCGGGTACGTGGTAGGGAGGGGCGTAGTGAAGCCCCAACTTAACAAGCTGGAAGCAATCCAGAAGTGGCCCCGACCTATCCGAAAGAAACAGGTCAGGGCGTTTCTAGGGTTGGTCGGGTACTACCGACGGTTCATCCCCCATTTTGCCACCCGGGCCTGCCCGTTGACCGACCTGACGAGAGCCCGTGGCCCAGACATTGTGAAGTGGTCCGATGCCGCTGAGGGAGCATTTGGGGACCTGCAGACAGCCCTCTGTACCGACCCCGTGCTGATAGCCCCAGACTGGAAGGAGGAGTTCATCCTACAGACAGACGCCTCTGAGGTAGGGCTGGGAGCGGTACTCTCCCAGCTAAGGGACGGTGAAGACCACCCGGTTCTATTCCTCAGCCGGAAGCTCCTGCCCAGAGAACGGAGATACGCTGTAGTAGAAAAGGAGTGCCTGGCGGTGAAGTGGGCCATAGAGAGCCTCCGCTATTATCTACTCGGTCGACGGTTTACCCTAGTCACGGACCATGCCCCGCTGAAGTGGATGCATCAAAATAAGGACAGCAATGCGAGGGTTACGAGATGGTTCCTCTCGCTACAACCCTTCCATTTCCGCGTACAACATCGGTCCGGCCCCCTACATGGGAATGCGGACGGTCTATCGAGGATACACTGTTCTGCGACCCAAGTAGCCCAACCCCATGGTGTTGCGCAGGGGGGGGGGATGTGTGGTAGACCCAGGGCAGGCAGCTGCCAGAAGGATCTGTAATTAGGGTTACTACAGGGGAATTGGGTCCAGCTGAGCAAAGCTGCCACAGCCAGGAGCAGGGCCAGCTGAGGCCAGTTAAGGAGGCTGCCAGAGCCCTTTAAAGAGACTCCTCCCCAGGGAGGAGTGTGGGAGTTTGAGGAGTGAGTTGGAGGCAGTAGGAGCTAGAAGAGTGAATTTGGTAAAAGCAGAGGAGTGTGCAGAGTAAGTTGAGGGAAGCAGGGACAGAGAGGCTGCTGGCAAGCAGGGGACCAGAACAAAAGGGTCCCTCCCAGGGGGAACCTAGCTTTCCTAGGCTGCAGGAGCCTGACCCTGAGAGAGAGAGAGACAGGGAGTGGGCTGCTAAGGAGCAGCAGAAACACGGGGTCTGCTTCAGCCTGGCCAGGGCGCCAGTGCTGTGCCAGAACCCCAAAGGACTTGAGTCAGGGGAGCCGAGGAGCCACCTTGTCACAAGTGTCAAGATCAATGTTGTAAAAGCTGGGACGGTCTCTGAAAAACAAGACACAGATCACTTTCTTTCTGGTTTGTGGATCACAGTATCCTTTCTCTCCTGTTGACTAGGCACGGTGTATGCAAAATTGGGAGATTTGTTCCATATATTTGCACAGTCAAGCAGAAGGGACTTAGGTGACTTAAGCGCAATTATTCGGTCCTATTATTAGTTATACTGTGGTAGCACCTAGGAGCCCCAGCCATGGATCAAGACCCATTGTGCTAGGTGCAGTGCAAATGCAGAACACAGAGACAGTCCCTGCTCCAACAAACCTACAGTCTAAGGGTTTTACAGCTTCCTATGTTTTCAGGGCTCAAATCTCCAGTTTCTGGCTGAGGAAGTCTGGGTGGATCTCTCTTCGGCACTAATCAACACTCCTTTGAAAATCCCAGCTTAATTGGCTTAAGGAGTGCTATGGATTGACCTGAGTTAGTGTCTCCTTTCCCCAAGAGCTGACTAGACTTGCTCTTCAAGGCAGAGACCTTCTATCTCAGGGTTTCTCAAACTGGGGGTCGCAACCCCCCGGGGGGTCACGAGCTCCTGCCGCCGCAACTCGCGGCGACTGGGGCTGGGGCGCAGCTGGCAGCCCGCCCGCTATGGGCAGGCTGCTGGCTGCACCCCGGCCCCCAGTCCCCGCCGCGGGTGGGCTCTCAGCTGCACCCCGGCCCCCAGTCCCCGCCGCGGGTGGGCTCTCAGCTGCGCACCGGCCCCCAGTCCCCGCCGCGGGTGGGCTCTCAGCTGCGCACCGGCCCCCAGTCCCCGCAGCGGGTGGGCTCTCAGCTGCGCACCGGCCCCCAGTCCCCGCCGCGGGTGGGCTCTCAGCTGCGCACCGGCCCCCAGTCCCCGCCGCGGGTGGGCTCTCAGCTGCGCACCGGCCCCCAGTCCCCGCCGCGGGTGGGCTCTCAGCTGCGCACCGGCTCCCAGTCCCCGCCGCGGGTGGGCTCTCAGCTGCACCCCGGCCCCCAGTCCCCGCCGCGGGTGGGCTCTCAGCTGCACCCCGGCCCCCAGTCCCCGCCGCGGGTGGGCTCTCAGCTGCGCACCGGCCCCCAGTCCCCGCCGCGGGTGGGCTCTCAGCTGCGCACCGGCCCCCAGTCCCCGCCGCGGGTGGGCTCTCAGCTGCGCACCGGCCCCCAGTCCCCGCCGCGGGTGGGCTCTCAGCTGCGCACCGGCCCCCAGTCCCCGCCGCGGGTGGGCTCTCAGCTGCGCACCGGCCCCCAGTCCCCGCCGCGGGTGGGCTCTCAGCTGCGCACCGGCCCCCAGTCCCCGCCGCGGGTGGGCTCTCAGCTGCGCACCGGCCCCCAGTCCCCGCCGCGGGTGGGCTCTCAGCTGCGCACCGGCCCCCAGTCCCCGTCGCGGGTGGGCTCTCAGCTGCGCACCGGCCCCCAGTCCCCGTCGCGGGTGGGCTCTCAGCTGCGCACCGGCCCCCAGTCCCCGCAGCGGGCGAGCTGGGGGCCAGCGCGCAGCCGGCAGCCCCCCTCCCCCGCAGCGGGGACGGGGGACCGGGGCGCACCCGGCAGCCCGCCCACGGTGGGGTCGGGGGACCGGAGCGTCCGCGCGTTTTTATTTTTTTTGGTGTGGTTTTTTTTTTGTAATTCGGCGGCTTTTCGGCGGAGGGGTCGCACCGCGCTGCCGGGTCACAAAAAGGGGTCGCGGTCTCAACTAGTTTGAGAACCGCAGTTCTATCTCATTACATGTATTTGTACAGTACTTAGCACAATCCTGATTGGAGCTTTAACTATATACCAATAATGTCTCCTTGGCACTGCCAGCTCCTTCTTTTCTGAGGCGAATGAAAGAGAAAGCAGCACCTGAAAATAATCCCACATTTCACATAGGGGGATAAAGAGCCCTTAACTTCAATACAGAGCTGGGGAGAGGACTGTAACCTTTCAGTGGGCACTAAATTCTCCCCAGGAAGATCCTCCACCCTCCTTTTCCATTTCTATCCACCAAAACCAAACAAACCTTCCCCTCACAATCAATATTCAAGCCAGCCGTAAAGTCAGGCCTCGCACACAATATCATTTGGGAACATTTTAAGCTTTTTCTGAGTCATAAATCAGATCATGAAGTATTCCAGGAAGAAAGAAGTCTGCTTTGATTAATTATGTTATGGTAGTGGCTGAAGCCCCCTACCAGACTCCAGGGTCCCACTGTGCGACTGTACAACTTGTTGATTTTGGTTTATGGCTACCACTGTACTTCAATGGAAAATATTATGGGGCTAGAAAACATCATTCCAACAATATTGACAGAGTCCACACAAAACGTGTTCTTCTATTGACAAGATCAAGGTGTAAGTTAAAGTCATTCAACAGAAACCTACCTAACAGTTTTCCCCTCTAGTGTCACCAAAGTAGCTCTAATATGTTGGTTTGCTAAAAGTATTACTTTCCCTCTCACTTATAATGTCTTTCATAGAATCATAGAATAACAGGGTTGGAAGGGGCCTCAGGAGGTCATCTAGTCCAACCCCCTGCTCAAAGCAGGACCAATCCCCAACTAAATCATCCCAGCCAGGGCTTTGTCAAGCCTGGCCTTAAAAATCTCTAAGGAAGGAGATTCTACCACCTCTCTAGAGAACCCATTCCAATGCTTCACCACCCTCCTAGTGACAAAGCTTATTCCTAATATCCAATCTAAACCTTCCCCACTGCAACTTGAGACCATTACTCCTTTCTGTGGCTACCAAATCAAGTTCAAGTTTTTCAAAAGACCGGTTCCAGATAGTTTTATTTAATTTATCTTTTCATTATTAATCTATTTAAAAGCTGTCTCTACATTCCCAATACTCATCACCACACGTTATTGTTAAAGTTCTCTGATTATGTAGCCCATCTTCACAGCTAATATGTGCTTCTCTTTGATTCTATATTGAGCTTCAGAAAAATTAGGGCTGCAGTCAGATTCCTTAAAATAGATACAAATAATTTTTTTAGAGTAACATATTATTAATTTATAGGATTAACTATCAAAGGCAGAATGCTTTGTCAAATTCTAGAAAGCATCAAACATTTATATGAATGAGACCAGCATCCAAAATTAAGAAGGATCAAAGTTTAAAAGGGTTACATCACAATCCTTCAGGACATAAACTAAGCCAGAACAGGGGTGAGACGAAGGAATAATTTTTCCCTTCATGGGCACTTGCATTTTTGTAAGCATGCGCCTTCCTCTGAAATCTGAAGCAACCCGCCCTGGCCAATGTCAGAAAGAGGAAGATGGGCTAGGTAGGCCATTGATCTTTAGTAGCATAATGTTCTGAGCTTGACAAAGAAAACATTCTATGATGTAAGGGACTCCAGGATTTGCACTTTCCTGTATTATGTGCAGTAGCTTTCAAAATCTCTGCCAAAATCAGGTCACCATTGTACCAGGCACTCTCATGAATTTGGATCCAATTTGGCGAATAGTTTCAGCCAAAATTTTTTGATTTTTTTCCCACAAAAAACAAAATGTTTTATTTTAACTATTTCAAAACAACATGTTCTGATTTTTCTTTTCAAAACAGCATACTGTTCAGAAATTTGTCTAATTTTTTAAACCAGAAGGGTAAAAATCACTCCAAAATTACCCAAAATGGTCTAAAAAAATCATTTGGGGTCAATCAATTTTTCTTCAGATCCTTTGGGGGAAAAAAGTCAATTATTGGCTTAGTTCCACTATGTTCTGTACAATCACACTGTCCCAGACACAAAGAGCTGACAATCTGAACAAAGAACAGACTAAGGGTGGGGAAAAGGAACCCTCCCCTTCCCAATCAGACAGATGGGGAACTGAGGCACGGAGAAATTAAGCGATTTGAAAAAGGAAAGTAAAATAGTCCAAACAACACTATTTGGATATGTGTTTTCATTGGAAAGCAGAACGTGAGACATTCTCTTCATCTTTCCAAGTGTTCTGTGCCTTTTAGGCATTTCCAGATTCCTTACATGGATTTTCAAGACCTCTTACAGCCTTGCTGCAAACCAACCAAGAGGAGATTATAAGCTCTCTGGGCCAGTGGCCATGATTTTGCATTGGCACAGCACCTAGCACAATGGGGCACCGCTCATAGATGCTACCACAAGAGGAAGAAGAATGCTTGGAAGAGTTCCTCACCCGCTGGAGGTTGACCTCTGCATTGAGTATCTCATCCACAGCAAACAATGGCGCAGAAACATTATAATGGAGAAAGTCTGAGAAGGTCTCGTTGTCGACCAGGAAATCCCGAACTTTCAAACCTGTTGGGGGAGAAGCAAACGTCACGTGGTTTTATTTAGCGCCAGCCCCAAAAGGAGAAAGAATGTGAAATCTTCCAACTAAAATAGCAAACCCTGGTTGGGGGGGGGGGGGAGGAGCTGGGACAACCACACAATGCAGAATACAAAAGGAAAATAGTAGCTGCTACCAATGTGGCCTGAAATACAGAGCTTGCAGAGATACATCAGACCTGTCATGTTTTTACACCAAAAATAGTATCTTTGAAAACCTCTCGCTCCAGCTCCGACGTCTTCACTAACACCTGATTTGTTGCATTTAATCTGCTGCCAGACACATGAGATTAAGAGGATCTCAATCAAGGGGTTCAGAATGAACTGCTCTTCAGTTTGGGGAAAATTCACTCCAGCGCAGAAGGCTAGACACAGGAAGTTCAGGACTCCACTTAAACTCTATTTTGTAGGCTTAATCAGGACTGAACTAGAGTTCAGGGCCATAAGAAACTTACTAAATCTTATATAAAAATGTTTTGACTACTAATCATCATCGTAACCTACCGCAAGACATTTCCAGGCCTAGCACAGGCAGACACAAGTGTGCCACAGGTTACTTTATACAGGTAGCACAGGTAGATCTAGGAAGCAGTGTTGCCCTCTCTCATTTTTTTTGATAAGTCTTTTGATATTTGGTGTTTTTCTAAAAGCCCCAGCTCCTGGAATCATGTGATTATATGAGAATCTCAGCCTTTTTTTTTTTTTTTTTAAAGCAGAATCTTCCTGGCTGAGGCGAAACACTGGAAAATGTGACTCAAATGTACCCAGTCTTAGAAACTAGAAAGTAAAGAACAGAACCCCAACACTGATTTTTTTAAAATTCTGATTATTTTTTTAAACCAATCACATGATTTGGGGGGCCTGTCTCCAGGGCTTTTGAATGGTTGAGGTTGGCAATACAAAGGAATGCAGTTGAGATGAAAGGTGCAAACGCTAAGCAGTGGGGAGTTGAGAGAAGAAAGATCTTGGAGTCACTGTGGATAGTTCTCTGAAAACATCCACTCAATGTGCAGCGGCCGTCAAAAAGCGAACAGAATGCTGGGAATCGTTAGGAAAGGCACAGAGAAGACAGAAAATATCATATTGCCACTATATAAATCCATGATAATCCTGCATTTTGAATACTGAATACAGATCTGGTCGCTCCACCTCAAAAAAGATACGTCAATATAGAGAAAAGGTATAGAAAAGGGCAACGATAAGGATTAGGGGTAGGGAACAGCTTCCATATGAGGAGAGATTAATAAGACTGCGACTTTTCAGCTTGGAAAAGAGACGACTAAGGGGAGATAGGATAGAGGCCTATAAAATCATGACTGGTGTGAAGAAACTAAATAAGGAAGTGTTATTTATTCCTTCTCATAACACAAGAACTAGGGATCATAAAATGAAATTAATAGGCAGCAGGTTTAAAATAAACAAAAGGAAGTATTTCTTCACACAACACACAGTTCACCTGTGGAACCCCTTGCAAGAGGATGTTGAGAGGGCCAAGACTATAACAGGGTTCAAAAAAGAACTAGATAAGTTCATGGAGGATAGGTCTATCAATGACTATTAGCTAGGTGGGCAGGGATGGTGTCCCTAGTCTCTGTTTGCCAGAAGCTGGGAATGGGAATGACAGTGGATGGATCACTTGATAATTCCCTGATCTGTTCATTCCCTCTGAAGCACCTAGCATTACCCACTGTCTGAAAACAGGATACTGGGCCAGATGGACCTTTGGTCTGACCCGGTATGGCCATTTTTATGTTCTTATGAAGAGAATTGACATGGTTGACTCTAGAGAAGATTCATAGGCATAGGCTAAGCTGATTAGGGAGATAACCTGATACTTTTTCTACCTAAGGAAGAGCAGAGGCACAAAACAAATTGATAACTGACGGCAAAGAGAGAGAAAAATCCACATGCCAAGCCCTAATGCAATGGACTCCTAATAGCTTGTGTTCCCTCACAGCTGTACTGCTCATCCCGGAGGGAGCAGCAGGCACTGTGGCACAGGGCTCTTGTTTTAATCAGCTTGACTGCTTACAAGAAATACTCAGTGCCTTTCTGAGAAGTGAGCCTGATGCGAATCTCCACCATGCTGGGAGGGATGGGGAGCAAGCCAGGGCGGCCACATGTCACAAGAACATGGAGTCCCACTGTCTGTGTGCCTCTCAGTGTTTCTTTTGTGCTGCTCAGTCTGGACTTGGCAGGTCTCCAGTCTGGGATAAGAATTATGAGGGGAGAGCGGGGGAAGTAAAGCAACACTCCCTATTCTCCTTGCAGCATGAGCGTGCTGGGGTTACTGCCGGTCATTGCTCTCTAGCCTACATCTCTGGTTACAAGTTCCCTGTAGCCTTTTTGTTCTACATGAAAAATAATCGCCACCATCAGCCGGGCTGAGGAAAGCTGGAGGGAACGTTGACAGGAGGTTACTTCAGGGTGAAAACTTCATTCTCCCTCCCGGGCAGGATGATTTAATAACCTGCCCATTGATCATACTGAGAAAAAAAACACCTTGCACACAAACGGGCCTAGTTTTCTTTTCGGCCAAGACTGGCATTAAGAAAAGCAAGCCAGATCCTCAGCTGGTGCAAATCAGGATAAACCATTTACACTGATTCACACCAGCTCAGGGCTTTGCCCCCCAAAATCACTCAGATTCAAAAACCTCCTTCCTCCTGATTCCTGGCTACTTCCCCTCAACTGCACTGCATCTGCTAAAGAATTACTCTGTATGTTTGGGTTTTGGTGAGATCATCAACAGCCCTAAAATTTAAATGGACAAAGAGATCAGCTGGACAAAGAAACAGTGGCATTTAAAGATCAGACATTTGCAAACTTTTTCATTTAGCCCAATTCTAAATAGAGTCTATTTTTCTAGTTGCTCTTAAAAGGCTACACATCTCAAGGAAACCTTTTAATAAAATTGTACTGAACAACAATTCTCCTGCTCTTCCTGTATTTCCCCCTCCTTTGTTCTTAACTGCTGCTCGGAAACAGGATCTTTGTTAGGAACATTCTCTTAGTTTGTCTAACTCAACGTGTTCGGACAACCGCAGCAAAGCAACTTGCATCTTATTACAGACTGTAAAGAAGCCTGCTTTGTAAAGATGATGTGGACTGCAAGGGAACGTTGTCTTCTTACTTGTCTATAACATAACTAACACAGTGTCCCTCGGGTGTTTTCTTTCCCCATTACCAGCCAGCATTTTCAAGAGTGCACAGCACTACGGCTGGCTGAAATTCCCATCCCAGGTATATTTCTACATTTGTTTTCATCTCCATTTGTGACAAAATGTCATTTTTTTTCACCAAATGGAAAATCCAAAACATTTTTGATTCAGAAATGCCAAAACACTTTGTTTCAGGTAGGCGCGACATTGATCTTTGTCCCACAGAGAGCCCGTGGCAAAGTAAGGACTTGTCTTGACCTCATGTCCAGTGCCTGAACCAAAAGGCCAGCCTCTTTCTTGGTGAGCTCACCCCGCCTCTGGTCCTCTTTCCATCAGGACAGATTGAGCCACCCCACCGGGTCCCCACTTCAAGGAGGCCCACACATTGACTTGCTCCTGAAGCCAGTCACAGGTGGAGAGGGGAACCGAGCAGTGCAATCCATCTAAACTCCAGCACTGCACAGTCTAAGTGTATGTCTACACTACAGACTGTACAGCAGCACAGCCGTACCGATGCAGATCTCCAGTGTAGCTGCTCCGTGCCAAAGGGAGAGAACTCTCCGCTGACATACTTAAACAATCCCCAACGAGCGGTGGTAGCTGACAGAGCTGTCTGCACTGGCGCTTCTGTCGGTGTGACTTAGTCGCTCAGGGGGGTGTTTTTTCATGTCTGAGCGACAAATTATACTGACAAAAGTGCTAATGTAGATATAGCCTTAGAAGATGAGGCTTTTTTTAAAGGCGTCCCTTTCAAAACACCCGTCATTCTGTCCAAGGCTATTTACCCACCCGAGCATAACACAACCGATGCAAACAATGCAAGATTGTTAGTTCAAAACTGCCACAAGGCCCGCAAACCACACAGTCATAGTTCCTGAATGCGCTAACAACATACTAAGTGATGGGAGCCCTTAAAGTGGGAGGACACATGCTGGAACTACAGCATCCCTGCCATGAGCGGAATTCTTCCCACCCTGTTGGGATGATCTCTGTTCTACTGAGGTGGAATAACCCACCTCCTCCGTCCTGCCGTTTGCTGCCAACAGACCCAATCAAGTTCTGCTTGCGCTGCTGACAAACTAGGCCACAGATCAGGCCCTTCTGGTTGAAATGTATAAACTAACTAACTAAAACTAGAGATGAGCCCTAATCCTGAACCTGGGATCTGGGTTTGGATGTAGGCTCAGCGGGTGTAAATCAATTTGGCGCCACTGAAGTCAGTAGAGCTTTGCAGATTGACACCAGCTGCGGATCTACCCTAATGTCCAAAAGGAGCTCCTCTCCCTACCGTACAGCCAGCTGTGCTTTTTAATTGCCAGTCTAAGCCCCACGAAGGCCTGGATCTTGCAAGGAGCGGTGGGGAGCTGAGGACTGGAGGCTAGCTCCCTGCTGCTATTTAATTAAAAGGTATGAAGAAAACAAGGCCACCAGTAAGTCCATGTGCCATGACTGCATCTTCAACCACTGCAGAGACTCTTCCAGTGGCACATTCAAAACAGAAAGCAATTATGTTCTTTTCTGCACTTCCTTTGCTATTACTGAATTGATCGGCTTCTGGCTGAACTTCCAGTTCTCCCAGCTCAGCCACTCCTTCCCCTTGGTCCTGAAGTGCAGTCAGAACCCTCTATGTATTATCTCAGAGTCTGCCAATATAAAAGTGATTGTGTTGCCATAAAAGCAGCATTAAGGCATCACTGCAAGATCAAGCGGCAAGATCGGGCAGGTTATGGAAACCTTTACTTTGCTCCTTAGCATCGGCAGATTCTTGTAAGTGCCTGCAGGCGAGCGGATTCCTTTCCCGGCACAGAGCAATCACACACCTGCCGCTCTCCATTAAGGAAAGCAGCAATGCGAGATTGAGACATTCATGGGAACAATGAGTGGATATTTCTTTCCTTGTGATGAATTGAGAAAGGCCTGCAAGGCACAAAGATGCCCACTAGGAGGATTCAGACTTATGGGGCCTGATTCCCAGCTCTGGGTGCGCTGCGCTTGATACAGAAACTGGTACGAGGAGAGGGACACCTTTGCACATCTTGGCTATTGATAAGTCAGAGCAGCCCCAGGACTGGACTAACATACCCCAAGGCTGCCAAAGACCTTGAGGAGCTATTCCAACGGCTGGGAGCAACCCAAGTGCACTTGAATTGCGTACCATCCTTCTGGATCCCTGCCCTCCCCAACAAGTTCTCTCCCCCCACGGCTGCCTCTTGCACTGCACCAATACAGACATCATCAGAGGTTTGATCCCCAGCCTAGCGAATGAAAATGCCTGTATATTAAGGACCACTTCTGCATCACACAAGATGGCCATAGGGTAAGTGGCCCTGCAACGTATTACCATCCCCATTATACAGATGGAAAAACAGAGACACAACAGTGCATTGACCTGTCCAGTAGACAGTCTGACTAGTAGGACAGGGTATAGGACTGGGATCCAGGAGGCCCTGTGTTCTCAGCCTGGATCTTTCATTGAATTACTGAGCAAGTCTCTTAGCCTCAATTTCCCTGCCTATGAAATGGAGAAATTTGGTGAAATTTCTCCATCATACAGCTGAGCACCCACTCCTTCCATCAGTCCCCACAAAAATAAAAGAGGGGGGGAAAGACCAGAAACAACCCGATAAAAAAACAACAACCGTATCCCAATCAGAATCCTTATATCTAGAAAAGACAGAAAAGTCTCCATGAAATCTAATAGGGACTTCACTAATCCTACTCTATTTTCTGAGGAAGGCATTTAGATATGACGGTGATGGACAGCAATATGAAACCCTAAGAGAGGCTAGTAAATTACCAATGTCAGACTTGGGAACAGAACTCAAGACTTGTGAGCAATTGTGTCTCTTGCTTATCCAGAGGAAACAGCAATCACACTAATGTTGGCGCCTATATTAGCAAAGGACCTACTGATCCAGTGACCCACCTCTGTTATGCTATAAACAAACCCTTTTGATTCCCAGTGATCAGCCAGTGCTGGGCAATTTTCATTTGCCCTTGTTATATTCCCATGATTCAACACATCCATGGAGTGTGCTGGAGTGACACGCAAGCCTCCTTTAAGGGCTCATTTGGCTTTTTAATTTTTTCCTCCCTCCACATGGCGTCGTTCCCTTGTACAGTTGGTATCACTCTCACAGCTAAATCTCCTCCCAGCTGATGCCGACAGGAGCTAAAACTGTCATAGGAACATGTTACACAACATTACCTTGATTTGCTGACAGGAAATTGAGCAGCTCGGCAGGCCTGTGGCGCAAGATCTGCTAGCATCAACACACCAGCCTAATTTGCCAACAGGTGTGGCGCTGTCCCTTTCCCATGTAAACGTATTGTCCTTTTGCTGTGGGAGGAGGTAGGCCCATCTGCTCTCAAGCCATAAAGGGTTCTCAGCCTGCTGTCAGTGGAGACAACCAGTCATGTTAAGGCCCATCCAAAACCTTTACACATCTTCCTTTTCGGAAAACAGGCTACTGCGGGAGGCTGAGGGATCCCCATCCCTGGAGGTTTTTCAAGAACCGGTTGGACAAACACCTGCCAGGGACGGTCTTGGTTTACTTGGCCCTGCCTCAGCCCAGGAGGCTGGACTTGATGACTTCTAGAGGTCCCTTCCAGGCCTACATTTCTATGAGTCTGGGTTTAAGGAGGATTCAGGCAGTTCCCTTTCTCCCGTCTGTTTCTTCTGAGTGAGGGGGACAGGTTATATGCAGACGCCTCACCCACTCTCCACAGGAACTCTGGAGGATCGCTCACTCCTCCTCTTCTGGAGGTCATGCTGGGAAGGTTTCAGTCAGATGGGTAGTTCCCTGCTACAGCATGTGAGGCAAGTAATCTCAGAGCACCTCAGGGGGCTGACAGAGCCACAGCAGAAAGCCCAGAGATGAGGCTATAGGCTCCCACTTTTATACAACCTTTATACAATGGCCACTGTCACTTCTTTTAGCCCCAACGACCCCTCTGTGCAATACACATTTGGTATTGCCTCACTTATACGGTTGGAAATTTGTGACACTTGGCAGTAAAGACCCCCAAAGAGGAAAGGCAACAGAGATAGTAATTCCCACTAAAAGAAGTGACCCGGACGCATTTTATGCTTCCAATGTGAATCCCTTTTTCGTGTCCCTCGCTCTCCGCTCTTGGTCACATGCTGTCCCCCACTCTTGGGCTGTTGAGTGTTTAGATAATGCTCCCCGCCCCCCACTGCCACAAGAGACATGGAATGGGGGGCCCCTCACAAAGAGAACACAGCGGAGGGGAGAACAGCACCCATGGGAGCCTGGAGCACTGAGGGAAATGAGCAGAGGGAAGAGGGTGGATAACATTTTGCAGTTTGCCTCTCAGGAGTGTTTGGTCCAGCATCCTGTCCATACATGCAGGAGAAAGATGAGAGGTGAAAGACCATAAACTCTGGAGCCGACATGGCATGTTCCATCTCCAGCACAGAGGACCATACCTTTAAACTCGGTCAGATGGTGTGTGTGAACAGCTGCAGCAAAAGTGTTTAGAATAGGAGCAGCAGGAAAGACCTTAAGAAAAAGAATGGGCTCTCAGAAGGTGGGAGCCATGGGAGGACATATCTTTCTGCCTGCTGAGTTCACTTTCCAGGAATTCCCCAAAATACTATTTCTACCAGGGCTAATGGGAGACTTTGGTCAGACGTGTCATGTCTCCTGTGAGTCTGGGAGTCCTGATGAAAACCAGGGCAAATACACACTAACTGCATGAAAAGGTATCGCCCTTCAAAACAGGATTATCCCACTGTGGAGCACAATTTGTAATCAGAGCAGAACTCGCTGCAGTTCAGCATTAGCAGTACACTGTTTAGAACGTACTGGGCAGTGTGAGCATGTCCACACGGCAAAGAAAACCCCATGGCTGACCCATCCTGGCCAACTTGGGCTTGTGGGCTACGCCTGGGTTTTTCTTTGCTGTGACAAACCCTGTGTCTTCATGCCACTTCCCCCTCCTACCTGGAATGTCTAATCTTTCCAGGGCTTCTTATGTCACTTTCCAGTGCAGTGATTCTTAACCCGCAGCCCAATCAGCACACAGCTGCGGCCCATGTGACATCCTCAGGGCCATACATATAATTTATATTATATATGATACACAATATATAAATTGTGTGGATGCAGCCCACATAACGCAGAGAGAACTGCGTATGTGGCTCACAGCGGTAAATAGGTTGAGAACCACTGTTCTAGTGCCCAGTCTAAAGAGAGGATTAAAACCTTAACATTACAGATGCTAGCAGTGATTCTCTTTCAGCTTAAGCAGTCCAGACCTGCGTACCTGGACATGAACATACTGAGCTGGGTCCTCAGTGCAGGTTAGCTGATGAACGCAGCATGTGGACTTCAGATGAATTAGCTACATCAGTTATGAGTAAGGTTCCATGTTTGTCACCGAGGTCACGGAGCTCATGGATTCCATGACCTTCGGTGACTCTGTGACTTCTGTAGCAGCCCAGTGCGGCTGGCCGGGGAGCCCCTGGGTCAGTCGGCCCGGCTGTTGCTGGGGGGACTCTTGGGCCAACGCCACCCCCCACCCAGCAGGGGCGGCTCTAAGGTTTTTGCCGCCCAAGCACAGAAGTTCCGTGGCACGCCTACGGGTGGTCTGGTGTACCGAGGATTTGGCGGTATTTCTGCGGGAGGTCCACAGGTCCGGCGACTTCGTCATCTTTGCCGCTGAAATTCTGCCAAATTCGCGGCAGCCGCAGACCCCCCCCGCAGACTCCCCGAGTGCCGCCCTGACGGCAAACGTCAGGCCGCCCACCGCGGCTTGCTGCCCCAGGCACACACTTGGAACACTAGTGCCTGGAACCGGCCCTGCACCCAGCAGCAGGAGTTTGGATGTGGGCGGGGCTCAGGACTGGAGTGTGGGGTGGTGTTTACCTGGGGAGAGCTCCCCAGAACAGGCAACAGCCAATGGGAGCTGCAAAACCGGGGCAGAGTGGAGACAGCACCTGGAGCTAGGAGCTGGGCTGGGGTTCCCACTTCCCAGAAGCTGGATAGGGAGCCTGCCCCGGCCCCACCAACAGCCCCCCTCCCCCGCAGCTCCCATGGTGCCCCCCTGGGCCACAACTCCCCCCCTCCTCCCCAGCACCCTCTCCAGTTTAAAAACAATCATAATAAATGCAGGGGCCTTTGTTTGATGCTGAGAAGTGCTGCAGGCTTTGAGGCCCTCTTTCACTCTGTTAATCCTACCCAAATCGAGGTTTGTAATGAACAGCTACATACGGATCTGCACCTCTCCTAAGGACCCCATGCACTCTGTGGTTCACTTAGCACTACGAGTTAAACTGGAAATAGCTGAATTAGACAACACAGCTACAGACAAGTGCAGGCTTGAGGAACTGCTTCCAGGTTCACAGTTCTGATTTTTGTGCAGTGCCATCGCTCTGTGCGTAATCAATAAGATCTCTTTTCAGTTGTCTCTTTAACTAAGGTCATCCCCCTTTCCTGTGCAGCCACATGACTGCATGCAACTGGCAATTAGGTGGAGTGGCAGGAGTTTGGGTGCAGGAGTGGCCGGCTTATTCTGTGGTGCTGGCCAAGAGGCTACAATTATGCCATTACCATAAGGAAGATTAGCAGGATGGACTTGACCTGCATTTGGCAAATCTCTTCATTGCATTTCACAGGCATCATTTTATTATCAGGGTGTGAGTGGTAACAACTGAGTGTTGGAAAGGTTTGGGCTATGGTAGCTGGATAGCACAGACAGGGCAAGTAGTGAGACTCAGCCAGGAAAACACAACTCAGCCAAGATCAAAGCCTTTGCTTTGGCCCCGGGAATGAATGCACTTCTGTGTTCAGCCATCATCTGAGAAGGTCCTGCCATAGTTCAGCTGTTGTTAACAACACCACTCAGCTTCATAAGGGCAAGATCCACCATAAATCCTGCCTGCACATGCAAAGCTTCTACTAATATCAACAAGAACTACCTGTGTGCATCTTAAAGTTACTATAGGATGATAGGCAGGGCTGGTAGCATCGTCTATTTTTAAGGTTGCCCAACAGTTCCTATTATCATACTGCCTTTAAAACTTCTTAAAGGAACAGTAAGGTTCTGAAACAAAGCAGGAAAGATAGGCCATCCTCATATAAGCAGGGAAAGACACTCCTGCCATATGTCCTTTAACATCAAGCACAAAAGGGCAAACACTTGTTGGAAACTGGATGTTTTGGTTCCCAAAGCACTGGAGGATTTCGGATTCTCAGCTCAACCTGTAATTTAATCTGCATAGCACTATCCCCTTCACAGCTGCCAATGTACAGAACACACTCTATGGGCCAATTCCTCGCCTGGTGCAAATCAGCACAGCTACGTTGACTTCAATAGAGCCATCGCAGTTTCACACCAGCTGAGGTTCTAACCCTCCACATGCAGGCAAGTTGCATGCATTCAGCTTACTTATAATATACTGCATGTCTATTTCATCTCCAGTTATAATATACTGCACTTATAATATACTGCACTTATAATATACTGCACTTATAATATACTGCATGTCTCTTTCATCTCCAGTTATTCCAGTGCTTTGGAAATGTGGCTCAATATACGGGCTACAGTACATGCAGGAATCACTTCACTAAGATGCAGCTACTTCTGGGGTGAAGTACAACCACTGCTTAACATGCAGCAACACAACAGACAACAGTTTAGACCAAGAAGTCAGGAAGAATGCTAAATGCCCTGAAACGGCAAGGGCACTTAGCAACAGGAGGCAGAATGTAATTACACATATTGGATTTTAGCCGTAACTTTGGGGTTAACACTCACGTATTAATATTACCAATAACATGGAAATCGAATGCCTCACCTTTTTACATGAAGAAGCAGCCTGCAAAAATCTCATAGATATTTTGGTTAAAGTATGCTCCATATCCTTGCCTGGTTAAAGCTGACCTTTGATTCAACACAGATAGTATTTCCAGCACATCAGTCTTTCACTGCCCCACTGTTACACTAAAATCCGTGCCATGCCCCACTGTATTTTGGAGTGGGGACTCAAGTCCCTTGTTACTTAGGTCACGGGGATGTTGTGAAAATTTATTAGTGAATGTCTGTAGAGCACTCTGTAGATGAAAAGTGCTATGAATAGAGAAGGTCCCAGATCTGAACACTGAATTTGGGAAGGTAGGGCCTCAGAATCAAATCCTCCCCCCCTACAGATTTGGTTCCAGGTGAGATGCAAATGTGGAAGGGGCCTATGTCCTAGCCATAAAGCTGATGTGGCTGCGATCTCTCAAAAACAACCACTTGCACAAGATTTCTGTTCCAGCTGGTGGAAGTCTCCCAAAACCAGCTGATCTGTCCACTATTCAAAATGTCATGAGCTTCCCAAGATCACTTTTTCACCATTTTGGGCAGAAATGTCACAAGATATTGGTGCTATCAAACCCACACTGGAATCAAAGTCACGGGTCAGCCCCAAACCACGAGCCCACCCCAGGTCCACGCTCTGCCTACTTAGCTGAAGTCAAACGCAACATTCAGCAAATTAGCCAATTTTTACATTTCAAGATTTTGGGGGCTAAATGTTACTAGAAACAAACCCAGAAATTCTGTCAACACAACCCGAAGAGAACAAATAATTGCAACCTGAAGAGAAACATATGCATATATTTCTGATTACACAATACCGGTATGTAATAAACTATGTGGACAAGTTTACATAGAGAGAGCAAGATTATGGGAATGCAGGAACATTCTATTGTTTACTCAGTACAATTTTTACTTCTCTGTTCCAGATAGAATCTGTATTTACAGATAAGACCACAGCAAGTACTTTAGTTGACTAAAAGAAAAGCCACCACAGAGCTTTCAGAAACAACCCCAGCAGTATCTTACACTGACGGTAACATCAGAACTGGGAAGGGTTTATTTTCTCTATTATTATGGCTTTTTCCAGGCAGTAAAGACAAGCTAATGGAAAGATAAAAACCATGTCCTTAAGATACAGTATTTTGTTGCCTACTGGAATAATACTGTTATGTATTGTAAGTGTTATCATTAAAAAAACCAAAAACTATCAGTTTTCCTGGGCCTGAAGCCAATCAGTAAGTTGGCAGTGCAGAACATACGGAAGATGGTAACAAAATTGCCAGCCAATGCCGGCTAATAGTATTATACTTAAGACACTCCTTTCTGCTAACACACACATGCTAGCCCACGAGGGGCCTTAAGCAGAAATATTTTTGCCTCCCCCCAGCTCCCACAACACATACTAATTAATTGGGGAGGGGAGGCGTGAGCTGCTTGGGAAATTCAGATCTGAACTACCTATCTGAGTCCATTTCTGCAAAATCGCATAAGTACAGTGCACATTGTACCGTACCACCCCGTGCCGTGCTGCCAATCCCCGTCTCTGATTGTGGATCGTGTAATTATGCCGTTAAAGAAAACAGATGCTTTGAAAGTTCAGGGGCATCCTGACCCACAGAGTGTGCTCCATGGGGAAACGAGATTTAACGCTTCACCAGACCTTTGTATCCAAACCGCTGCACAATAATTTCCTACACAAATCCTACCATTGACTTAGAAAAATAAAAGGGGAAAGCAGAAGTTAATTACATTTAAAGGGATAAATTCTCAGCATGGAACATGGGAATTCAGTATACACCAATAAAGCCAAGCTAAAGGAGCTGTGTTTCTAATCCCCCAACACACACAGTTCTACCAATATCACACTAAGTGTCTGTCAACACTGGAAAAAAAGCGATGTTCTTAACCTGGGTAAGTTAAAATAGCAGCGAAGACACAGCAACTGGGCTTTTACCTTAGATAGCAGTTTGAGTGCAACCTCAGACTCCCCTGTAAACTTTAACTCGAGCTGCTAACCCAAGTTAAAAAGCTGAACTGATGCATCTTCCCTGCTATTTTAACTTGAGTTAAGAACCCACCTTTTTATTTGCAATGTAGACATATCCTAAGAAGCCCTTCACTTGCATGCTTCAGACTTACATTTATTAGGGCATAAGCTTTTGTGGGTGAAGAAGTGGGGTTTCACTCACAATAAGTGGGTTAGTCTTTAAGGTGCCACCGGATGCCTCATTGTTTTTGTTTTGGTATAAAACAGAAAAACAACAGGATTCATTTAGATTCTGGGTCCACTGCCCGTGGGAGGGGGACACAGAGACATGCCACCACAAGAACGTGCATGCAAGCACTGGTTGGGATTTTTAAAGCAGTCCCAGGGATTTTTGACACAACTTCCATTCATTTTAAAGAAGAATTGAGTGAGACTTTCAAAAGCACCCAGCATTAGCCTAACTCTGTTCCCACTGATTTCCACAGGAGCAGAGTTTTAGCCTACATGGACTGCTTTTGAAACTTCCACCCTGTATGTCTCAATACCCTGCGGCTATTTATACTGTTACGCAGCCCCGTGTGGTGTGGGGCAGGCAGCTCCCCACTGAAGAGTGGGAAAGTGCTGTACAGATTCCTTGCTTGCTTTCTGATTTGTTTGGTTTTTGGTGGAGGAAAAGAGAGAGATTTTTTTAAAAACCCAACAAATAAAAAGAGAAAAGGGGAGGGGGGGAAGGTGGAAGGGGCTGATTAGATTAAACCAAAAAAGAGCGGAGCCAAAGGTTTATAACACTGGTTTCTGGTCTTGTCAGGCTGAGGGGTTGGTTAGACCTGAACAGTGGGGGCTGAAGGCAGCGGTGTCTTTGTCCTTCCATGTGGGTTTGATGGAGTGATGGGGAGTGGGGGCTATTTCATACAGCCCTTATTACAGACACTTCATTCATGTATTGTTTGGAATGAGCTCTTAGGTTAAAGCCTGTTTCTTTCCGCAGTCTCCTGGTTTTTCCCTACCCTTCCTCTGGCCCGTATTCCCGTGAGTTACAACCCCGTCTCCTACTCAGTGTTCCTCAAACGCGGCTGCCACGGGCTTTTTGTGCAGCCACTGCACCCTCATGGGCAATGATGCGGGGGGGGGGGGGGCGGACAAAGTATCAGCCCCTCCCATTGCTCCTGGATGCGCCATACCACATTGCCTCTGGAGACAGGTGGGGCACCGTCCTGCAGGGGCACAGGAAGTTCTCGACCCACCGGGGGGCTTGGGTTTCAGTCGTGTGGCGATAGGACAGCAGGCTTCAGGTGCCACTCCCCAGCTCTAGCCATGGGGCCTGGTTTTGGGCTCGGGGCCCTGGCACCAGAACCCAGCTCTGGTCCCAGGCTCCAGCTGCGTGGTGGTGGCAGCCAGCTCTGAGTGCTGACCCCAGCCCCATACCCACAGCTGCAGGCTCTGACCCCTGGCTCCAGCCCTACACGCTCACTGCCCCCCATCACCCCAGTCCCACATTCGTTCCCCCGTCACCCCAGGCTTCCACTGCTATCTCCCCTGGCCCCACATCTGTTCCCCCGTCATCCCACATCCATTCCCCCAATGCCCTAGGCCCCCTCTGCCACCCCTTATAATCTCCCCCTCCAGGATTAATTTGTCTTGGGGCTTGCCGAGAAAAATAACATTGACAAACATGTAGCTATCACTTTCCCCAGAGCCTTACTAGCTAGCTGGGAGGCTGTGATAAGCGATACTTCCATGCTGGTTAATATCACAGCCCTCCAGCTAGCTCCTAAGTGTGCTGTGAACAGTGATGTTAACACACACGCAAATCTCTCTTTTCACAGCCTTATTTTTATTATTGAGTCTGCAAAGAAAACCCATAAAAGTAAATGATGAGCTGGACATGTAGCTGTGCAAACTTACACATATTTATAGGCGTATTTGTATTTCAGTGAAAAGCATCAGTGCAATTACCAGCCACACTCTGGGGCCACCACAGTTTTTCACGAGGCCAAGCTATTGCCATTATGTGATGTCGATTCAGTGTGCACCGAAGTCAGTGTAAGACTCCCCCGGCTTGCAGTGCTATGATCTAGGTCAGATCTATGCTCTCAGCTACACCAAAACTGCATAGGCAACATAGTGAAGCATGCCTGATGCCGAAACCTGTATAAAGGGGCTCTGATAAAATGGGTCTGTAGAGAGTGCTAAATTGCAAAGAAAAAAGGTGCAGCCCTTTTAATGTAACTCAATTGAAGTGTGTGTTTCTGCTCTTGTTTTAATGCAAACTTCATAACGTTACTATTTTGTTTATAGATTTTCAGTCATTTAGTACTCTATGAATGGGATCAGACATTCTTTAATGCAATTGCCCAGACTCATGGAGGTCTGGGTAATTAACATCACTGCTCCTGTTAAAACTCTATGTAGACAATCCTTGTCACACTTGTAAACAAAAAGTATGAATCCGTACATCCGAGGTATCAAAGCCAAGAACTAATCCTGAGTGAAATTTGTATTTAGGTCGTACACTTTTCAGGCCAGGGACCATTTCTTAATAGGGGTTTGCTCAGTGCATAGCACAGTAGGGTCTTAATTGTGCTTAGGGCCTCTAGGCATTATTGTAATACAAATAATTCACTATTTATATAATTATTTTCATTGCTAGATGGTCATCTGTTTTGTAAGCCTAATCATTAGAATGCCTAAAGCTTTTTGTGTGGTGGTTTTATTCTTTAAATCTGAAGACATGTTGGAAAATTTGGGCAAGCATCTAGCCTGCCAAAGGACACAACATCTCTCTGCTTTCCTGCTCTCAGAAGGTGTGCAGTTCGGCTCTGTTTTCAATCCACCTCCTTTATCATTTAATTGCCTACTTATGTACCTCTTCAATCAGTGAATGATTTAGAATATGAAGTCATTCCATTTGTGGTGCCAAAGCAGGATGGAGACGTGAACTACTCAGGAAGCATAACAAGTCCCTCCATCCCCATATCAAGTACTGGGATTGTGGCACACGGATATGGGACATTTGTTTTCCACCCTGAGAAAATAGACAACAAATAATAAGCTCTCTCTCCTACAAACCAACCATTTGCCTCATCTCAAATTCACTGGGCCAATTTTTATCATGTTGTTGTAAAACCAGCCTGATGAGGTGAAGTTCTGAGCATCCTCATCGCCAGCTAAAGTATGTTCAAGTTGCCAGATTGTTTCCTGAGCCCGGGGAGGCTAGGCCCACCCGTGTGCTAAACAGGACCAGTGTTTGTGGGTTCTGGAAGGAGTCAGATCCAACCGTTTCCTGAGTCAGTGGGTCACCACAAAATGAGACCTCTGAAGCAAGTGGGTAGAAGATGGAGAAAAGAGAGATGCTAGAGGAATCTCCATTTCCAAAAACAATCAAAAGCTGCTCTTTGGGGCACTACTGAGAATACAGGAAGGCACTAATGTAGTTCTCAGGAGACCTGGCTTCATTTTCTGTCTCTGCCACAGTCATCCTGTGACACCCAGGACAAATCACTTCTACCCCTTAGTTCTCCCCCTGCAAAATGAAGAAGATGGTATTTCCCATGTTAAGCACTTTTGGGTAGGGACTGTCAGTCGCTATGTGTATGTACAGAACCTCACCCAACGGGGCACTGATCTTCTCAGTAGAGGCCTCTGGCTACTACTGTAAGATTACTAGGTAATGTTAATGAGCAAGTGATTCCATATGGAAAGGGGAGGGCAAGACTTTAAGGATAGTCCATGCTGAAACCTTGTCTGGCAAGTTGCAGCCCACAGTGAGAGTCTGAGGTTTACGTACCTCTCAAGGGGGATATTTGTATGGATCTGTCTGTTTCATTGCCCTGGTGTTGCTTTTTTGGTAAGAAGTGAACAGAAGCCATAGGGAAAAAGCAGACAGTCATTCTGGTGTCCCTAGAATGTGGAAGCCAGGAGTTGACTATCGACTACTGCCTGATGCGCAGCAAGGGGATTCCTAGCCAAACTGCCTGTTAAGTGGGACCCTGGGATTATTCCTGACTGTTACCCTGGGATTTTATTGCCAAACAGGAACACTGAGGCAGAGACCTCATATTTCTTGGGGCGGGGGGGGGGGGGGGGGCTTTTCAGGGCTAACTCCACACAGTGCCTTCACACATCAATGTAATTTACAAAAGGAGTGTGGGAATTTTTCTTGAGAGCCCCTAAACTCAAACTCCCTCCCTGTGAACCCTTCATGGTCACCTAAAATGCGGCCGCTGGGAGCCAGGCTGTCAGTATCTTTGGGCAAGGACGGCAAACTGGGCTGCGTGGCTGGAGCTTTGACTGCGGCGCCCTGCTTGTCGTTCAGGTCTTTGACTCTTGTTCTCTGGCTGTTGGCTCAGGGCTGAAGAGTTTGCTCTGTTAGATGCAACAACAAAGGGGAGGGGGGGAGCAGAGAAGCTCGGTCACCTGGCTGGGGTTAGTTTTTGATTCTTGTTGACTTTTTTTGTCCTAAAGGCAACGTGGTGATTGAAGGCCCACTAGCTAAGAGGGACTTTAAGCAGAAGTGCTTAGAGCACTGGAACGCCTCCCCTCGCATTCAACTTCAGTATCTGTGCAAAAAGCGTTGGCTGGGATGGGAAATAAAGCTGAGCTGTCGCCGGCAGATCACACGTTTCTCCCTTCCGCTGCAGCACTCCATAACTTCTGGAGAACAGGCTCAACCGTCTGAGGTGCTGGACACTCTTGGCTCTCCCGAAGGACAACAGGTGCTCTGGCTGCAGCACACCTCCCCCTGCGTGCCCTGCTGGGGGCCTTCTAGGGTAGGGGCTAAAGCAGGAGGCTCAGACACCTGGCTGGCTAAGATGCAAGCAGTCCCGCTGCAGTGACATTCCTCACACCCCTCAGGCTGAGCACCTGCTTAAAATGAACAGCCCCACGCTGCTTAATTAAGTTCTTTGGGAGCAATGGGGCAGCTCCCAGCAGCGAGCCCCAGCCCAGGTGGTGGCAGAAACTGACCCCCGGGCTAGGAGGAGAGACAGAGACGGATGGCAGCCTATGTAAGGGGTCGGCTGCTCTAAATAAGTCTGGGGGAAGATGGGGCCAGGGGAAAAGGAACAGAACAATCACCACCACTGGTAACCGTCTGTCCCCACCCCTCACTCTAGGGACATCCTCCTCCACCCCCGCTAAGCGAGCCCTGGCCAGGCGGTTTCAGATCAGTGATGATGATATAACTGACCCATTTTCCTCACTTCTTATGAGGTCCCAAATCAAAGGACTCTGGCAAATGCTGACTCAATATCTGATACAAGCGCCCAGCTGTAGACAAAGACAGCATTACCCATGCCAAAAAGTACACCAGGCTGCACTCCACAGAGCAAACAGAAAAGAGGCAGGGCTTCCTTTTTTAAAAAAACGTGAAGGTTATTAAATAGATTTAGGGCCTACTCCAAATCCCAGCGGAGGCAAAGGCCAGCCCTCCCCCCCCCCCCCCCCCCCAATGACTGCAATTGGCATTGCAGCGCACCCTTGGTGGAGTGCAGAGGGTAATACCCAGAACTTTTAAATAATTAACTTTGTGTTGCCTCAATGGGCAACAGGCCCAGCTACTGCTGATGGCTGAAAGCAGCCCCAGGGTCCCTGTCTCCTGCTGACTCCAGCCTTAAAGACAAAGGATGGGGCAGATTAAATAAGGTGCCATCTTCTCCCTTTTACTTACACACACACACACACACACACACACACACACACACAATTTAGAAGCTAGCGATTCATTTGTCTAACAGGCACGCTTTCCTTTCTGGTATTCAGAGAATGACTCCCAGGCTCAGAGCCCTTTACTCCCAACTCAGAGCGTCTTTTCAGCAAGATCAAGTTCAACAGCTGCTGATAAAGATGCAACAGCTGCTGGAAGTGCACTGCTGAGTACCCGCTCTGCAGGAAGAAGGCTCCACGGCAGTGGCTGTACCATCTGAGTCCTGTATATTGCTATGAGCTGAGAGGGGTCAGCCAGGGTCAGATGCAATCTCTGGACTTTGCTCCACCGTTGGTTGGTGCAGACATAGCTGGTGCTGAATGGAACGGGCATGGTTGCAAAGAGGAGGAAAGCTAGCTGGATTATCTGTGGATATCTGACAGCCAATGACACACAGACGGCCCACATGCGCTGGAAAGTGAGAGCATGCTATAGTCATGAGTGTGCGACAGCGAGGGAGCTCTGCTAGGCAAGCCGCGTAGAACCTAAATGCTGTATGAGCCCTTTCGATATCTTACTACTCCCTCCCTTTACCCATCTTGTCTATTTCATAAGAACACCCCAAATCCTGTGAAGAACAAACACAATGTCTTTACCAGGTCAAGGACTTGATGCTCATGGGAGATGCAACCAGCAAAGTGCCGGGATTCCTGCTGTTTAATCTGTTAGGATTGGCCTGAACTGTTCTCCTCTCAAGTTTCATGCCATACTGTAAAAATCCTTAACAAGCCTCTATGTTCTGCAAACAAGTGCTAACCAACCTCTCTTTGAGCTCCCGGGAAACTTAGGCTTGGCTCCATGCCAACAGCAGAGCTAGGAACAGGGAAGCATGAGGGTGAATGGGCCACAGAAAACAGCTGCAAGTGCTTTGAGCATTTGTTCCAATACCCTGTAAGGGGGCAGGAGACAAGAGGGGCAGGTTTTGTCCTCAGCTACACCACTGTAAATCCTCCATAACTCCACTACCTTGAGTGAAGTTATAGTGTATTTCCTTAGGTGTAACACAAGACAAATATCAAAATGATCCCGGAGAAACTACAATCTAACACTCATGGGGACTGTTTTTCGTCTTCATCCAGTAGTCAAAAACACCCCGGCACCCTACCATGCCATTTCACAGCAGTGGCTATCTCCTCTTTACACCAAGACAAGTAGATCTTGCAGACTTAAGGTTTGTGTCCTTCAGAAAACATCAACGCAAAGAGGGAACATACCTATGGAGTCGGCACCTCCTCTCTATCAGACTAAGCATACATTGAAGTCAATGGAGTTATGCTGTAGAAATCCAGTGTGTAACTAAGCAGAGGAAAGCTGGTCCAATTGTAACGCCTAGGTTCAGTTCCCTGCTCTGCCACAGATTTCTTGTGTAATCTTGGGCATGTCACTTACTCTCTCTCTGCCTCCGTTCCCCAGCTGTAAAAGGGGGATATAACAGCACTTCCTTATCTCACAGGCATGTTGTGTGGATATTCAAGATGGTGTGGCGCTAACACAGAACAGTACAGAGGGCCATGTTAGTACAAGAGATAGAGGCAGGTTCATAGTGACCACATTTTAATTTAAGGGTGTGGAACAAGAAAATAACCCTCTCCTACAACGGACATAAAAACCTTTTTGATGCAATATTGCCCCACACTAGGCATTTGTCCAGCACCTTGCAGAATGGGGCCTGGAGCTGGCTCAGGCCTTTCCTTACTATGGTTAAGTGTTAAACAATCATTCCTAATAAAGGACAGCTAGTCAAAAAGCGAAGTATTTTCCTCTCTTTCTCCTAAAAGTTTACATTTTTCCCAAATTTTTCATGGACATGTTCAATTTATAGAAATATTCATTTAGATTCCAAAAAAAATTTAACTTCAGTTTTTAGGGTTTCCCTCTTTCCCTGTTTTTAAACTAGGAAAATAGAGAGAGAAACCGTGAACTGATCAAAAAGTGAAAACAAATTCACTTTGATTTTAAAACAAATATTTTATTTAGCTGAAAAACCGCAAGTGTGAAAAGTTTCTGCATTTTTTTCCATGCAAAAAGGCCAGATTTCCATTAATAAAAGCTTTGAAATGTTTTGATCAATAATAATAAATAAAAACCCAACTAATTTTTCCTAACAATAAGCTTTGATCAAAGCAGAATCAGTGAAGATGACAATGGTGGGTGGGAGGGAATGAGAGGGTACCTGCTATATCCCTCATCTTCCTTTTGGTCCTTTAAGAAATGATCATCCATGTCAGATAAAGCTGAAAGATCCTTTATTGTACCTGGCTGGAGAGAGGGTCAGACAGCCAGGAGGGGCTACTAGGAAACTTCCAGACTTGTTTTAATGAAGAGTTTGTAAGTGAGTAACATGGAAGGGACAATTGGGCTTTGTTCTCTGCCACACCGACAATGGAGTCTTTCAAAACATTTAGAATCACAGCTAATCTGTCAAGTTTGTGTAAAAAAAACCAAAACCCCACAGTTAAACTGGTGGTGGTTGTTTTTTTTACTTAGTTTATTGTAGAAAGCAGCTCTTTCCTGTGCTTACTCTGAGCCTTGTTTTTGCAATAAATTCACCACGCATTATAATCGCACAGCATGAGTATCCTTGCTTTGACTTGTACAGCCAGAGCTCCTCTATGTGAGACACTCATGAGGAGAACCCCACCCTCTGGTCTTCCCAGCACCATCTAGTTCAGCTTTGTGGCTCTGATTAGATTTCTTTAAATGTCCAAACTGGATTCACACGGCAAGTTTTACTACACAAAATATATCAAAGCACACACTCTTGGCATGGTTCTGTTGAATACTATTCTTACCAAGTAGGACACTGCTTACTTCTGCACCATCCGAAGGCAACAGGAGTGCAGTCGTTGATTTTCAAGGGGGACAAGACATAGCAGCAAAATGTAGGCACCATTTTTCCAAAATTGACTAGTGATTTTAGGTGCCTCAAATTTTCAGTTACCAACTTGAGACACCTTAAAAGGGGGCTGATGTCCAGAAAGTGCTAAGCACTCACCCTCTGGAAAACCAGGCTCCTTTAAGGGGTCTCAAGTCAGGCACCCAAAAATGGAAGCGTCCAAAAATCCCTTTAGAAAGTCTGGGGCGTAGTTCTCTGCATGCAAACACGCGTCAGGAGAGGGCATGTACTCACTCTGTGGGTGGCACTGGATAGTTGTGAAAAGCAGCTGTCTTGAACACACCTGGGGCATGAAGATTTGGGACTCCCTAGTTAGTGTTGCAGGGCTGGGAAGAAGCAGGGAGTGTGTGTTTCTCCTTCTGCAAAGCACTTAAGCATGTGCTTAACTTTACACCTGTACTTAAATCCCACCAATTAAGCTCCAGCAGGGCTCCACATGGGGGCAGGAGCCCAGCTGTGCAGAGCCGGTTGAAGGATCAAGGTCTAGAGGCATGTCCACAACGTGATGCTTCCATTTGTTTTTAGAAGGGGACTTCTTCTTAAACCAACCCCCCACCCCCATAGGAGAGGGGGAACACTGGCAGTATATGAAAAATAAGTATTTATTCCTTTAAAAGGGAGCACACAAAACTCCTAATAAAGGCTGCCCACGTAGATGGCATTTACGCTGACAAGAGGAAGGAAGTTGCTAGCCAGGGATGCGTGAAACTCGGGTTCAGGTCCCTGCTCTGCCATAGCCTTCTGTGAGACCATAGGTAAGTCCCTCGACCTCTTTGTGCCTTGGTTCCCAATCTGAGAAAGGGGAAAATAACACACTAATGGGGGAGGGAAGTGCTATGAGGATAAATATATGAAACACTATGAGGCATTCAGATACTACAGTAATGGAGGCCATACAAGTACCTAAGATAGACAGCATTTTGTTGTAGAAACTGATCAGACTCCTTCTAGACTACATCAAATAATTAAGTGCCCTAAATACACCCGGTTACGTGAGAAGGGAAATGGGGTAATTAATTTTAGAGAATATTCTGCTTCGATTTAGCATGTTATAGCTCAGAACACCCCTGTTCTTTTGAATCTTTGATTCGCTGTTTGTTTGTTTTTCCCTGCCAGTGCCAGCTGCATTGGAAAAGGTGCTTTGCTATTTTGTCATTTGCCTTTGAAATCCCTAACAAACTTGTACTTTCTAAAAATGCATGCAACAGGCTACAATGTTGGCAATTTCTCAAATGAGGCTAACTTCAGCTCTCTGAGGATGGTAATTTTACATTATAAACAGCTGCTGCAGTTGGCTGCCGATAGCCAGAAAGAAAGACTGAAAGAGCACAGAACATGGATCCTGGAGAAACAGATGTTTTTAGGGTGGTATCTGATGGAAAAAAGGACAATGAATGTGCACTGTGCCCTTTCCACCTGTTGCAAAAATAAATAAAATACATTTTTAAAAGTTCCGACTAACAGTAGCAGCAAACTCTACGGCCAAATGTACAAGGTTCTTTTTCCCCATTGAGTTACCTGAGCCAGAGTTCCCAAGCTTCTGCAGTTTCCCCAGGAGTTTCTGAGCATCCTTTAAGCTGCTGTCCCTCTGGCTGTACAGGAGTAACCTCTTGGAATCAGAGAACAGGCGGGAAATGCTGCAGGACAAGGGTGGAAAAGCAGACAATGCAATCATTAGCCATGTGGTGCCATCTGCGCCAACTTCCACAGGCTGTTTTATGTCTCAATTCCTTGATATTCAAAGACAACCCTCTCCTGTACCGTGAAACCTTCCTTATGCAACCATTGGGGGACAAAGCGAAGAAGCCCAAATAAAAACAGCCTGTAATGAAAGATTTTTTTAAAAAAGAAAAAACTTCACTGGGACCATTCCATTTATTTGAAAGCAGTTATTTAAGATGGGGGGGAGTTGAGGTGCTTTGTATGGTTTAATCTGCTAAGATAAAACACTTGGCTGTTTGTAAACACATGACTTGTAGAGCACCTCGACAAATACGTCCCCCTTTTCTTTACAACTCTTTTCCAGGTAGCCAGAGTCGACTGACCCTGAACTCCAATTATCCTGTGATTATAGCCTGGGTCTTCATGACAGATTGGGGTTGACCGTCCCGTGAGCACAGTGAGGTGGTAAGGGAAGGGCACAAGGATGCCAACCACAGCTGGAGTTCCTGCACTCAGCAGGAATGTCTACCTTGGCATATCATCCCACTGGGACCACTTGGGCAAGGCTTATCCATGGTGCCATATGCTGTGAATTTCCCAGGGAATATGGTGCATCTCTGCATCCCAGGGAATATGGAGCAATGCAGAGTCACACCAAGCCCTAACACAGGCCTGTACGTGAACGCTCTTCACTTGACATACACAGCACGTTGCACGTCTGATCTGTGTATTTTCCTCAGTGACTAGCAGAAAGCGCAAGCTCCTCCATCTCACTCACCCACTCTCCTTGCTCAGGAGTCCTTTGTGGCCATTGCTCCAGGCCACCACTATTGTTCCTGCCCTTACACAGACAAGATGCAACAGCTGTGATGGGGTTTTTAATGTGTTTGTTACACCTGGCCAGTGATTTATCTGTAGCAGTGAAATCAGGGAAAAGGCAACACCCGACCCATAACCTGGCATCTCCCAGTTAAACAGCTTCTCAGCCAATGACTAGACCGGACTCTTCTCTCTATAGGCCAAATTTGACATCTATTTATATTCATTCCTCACTGGGGCAAAACTCCTCATTTCACTGGGAGCTCTGCCTGAGTAAACAGTGAGTGAGGACTGCAGGATAGGCCCCTGTACATTATACTGGGTTGGCACAATCATTTGACATCTATATCATGACATGCTTGGGTTCTCTGTAGGGTTCCTTCAGAGTCCAGCTGCAGGAAAGCACCACCACGGAACACAGCTCTTGGTGGTGACTGAAATAATTTAGCCCTTAATTCCAATCTAACCATCAGCTGCTGCTCCCACAATTCCCAGCTCACACTTGGCTGCCTTTCCTCGGAGAGTGGTCACCGTGAAAAGCAAAAATCTTGTACTTACATGGACCTGTTGAAGTTTCCAACGACACCTGGAGACTCCCCGGGCGTCGGGTAGCGGAAGCAAGGGTTGTTGGCATTACAGATAATCCCTTGGACCCAGGGCAAGGTTCCCGCTGAGGGCATGGCCTTGTTTGGAAAGTGACCTAGAACAGAGGGGCAAATGTTAGGGGAAATGACACCTTTGTTCGCAAAACTGCAAAATCAGAAACGTAGCCAGGAAACAGGAGAGGTGTGTGACAGCAGGGTCCAATCTGTGTTCATTATGGACCGTAACCTCTTACTGAAGTCAACAATAGGTTAACCCCAAGGTCAGGAGTCCAGCCCCCCCAAAATAATAAATGGGACCAGGGTGACCAGACAGCAAGTGTGAAAAATCAGGAAGGGGGGTGGGAGATAATAGGAACCTATATAAGAAAAAGACCCAAAAAATCTGGTGTCCCTATAAAATGGGGACGTCTGATCACCCTATATGGGACTTCTTTTCTTTGCCTTCAGGTTTGAGCCTTTTGAGGGCATCTGGGTTATGTTTTCAAGGGTTAGAAACTTTTTTTGGTCAAAAAAAGAGATTCTCACTTAATCACAGGATTCCAGGAGCTGGGGCTTCCAGAAAAAAAAACACCACCAAAAATTGTGACACACACTTTAAATAAATAGAGACTTGACAACACTGAATTGACAGGAGTTTGGCGTGAACAAGGAATGCAAAATCTGGCCCTGAATTTGGAGCTAGAATTTTCTCCAAATTCCCTCCTCACCAATCCCTGGTTTCTCATGTCCTAGCAGATGCTTTAACACAGAGAGAGCAGGCCGAGGGAGAAAAAAAAAATCACCCCTCAAGTTTTTCTTATGGCCTCATATAGAACTATTAAGGCAATGATGTAAACTAGTCATGACTGAGTTTCACAGGGATGTCGTTGGGTCTTCTCTCCTTCCAATGACAAGAAGATAGAGGCTACCTTCTTATGGCCATGTAACAAAGGAAACACTGGGACATTTACAGTATACAGAAGGCAAAATGACTTTTCCCAGCAGTGCTAAGAAAAGAGATCGTCTCCTGCCATTATCTTTAATAGTATCTGCATAAAATTACTAGTCAATTATTCTATGATTCAAGTTCTTCCCCCTTTCTAGTAAACTAAAAACCATCCAAGGTCCCATGAGTGGGACTTTCACTTTTTCTAATTGTCTTCTTTATAAACCAGGAAGCTTCTTCACCGTCTCAGCTCTTTGGCAACAAAGGTGGAATTTAAACTAAATCAAACCAGTTTCCTTTCTTAAGTTTCTCCAGGCACAAAGAGCAAAACACTTCTTTGGCTCTGACTTCCATTGAAGATTAAGGAAATTAGCAAAGAAAGAACAAATGCGAAGTCCACGAGAGCGGGCACATTGTGATTCACTCTCTTGCATTCTGCATGTGAACTGAAACACAAAATGGCAACTGGCAGCAAGCAGCAATCTTCTATATATAGAGGAGTGCAGCATACAGAATGGCAGCATTCCCCTTCAGTGACAGAGCTGCAAATACTACTCTGTTTTTTCAGCAATGTTTAAAGAAATGCAGATTTTTTTCTAAGCACAACATGTTTTGAAATCCTGAGGGGGCAGATTTTTAAAAGTAAGCTTCCATGAGATAAAGACCACCATCTCACCACAGAGCTGTATTTGCAATAGTCTGTTTGGCTTGACTATGGTGGAAGTCGTAACGATCACTTATAGGAAGGGAACAATCCTGCTGACTATATCAGATAAGAGTGTGTCAACCAGTCGAGGCTGTTAAAAATTATCAAAATCCTGAATAGCAAAGGCTTAGCCGAATACGTGACTCAATTCTTGCACTTTTCCGATAAGAACATTCTTGTCCTTTTCCGATAAGATTAGACAGATGACAATTTTTTGTTTTTAGCCATGCTCGGCACAATAAAACATTCAATATCTCACTATTTGAAAATGTTTTCCCATTGTCTAGTTAGTATTATGATTTGCAATTGTCTGCAAGTCATTTCCTAACACCATACAGGATCACCACTGCAGATAACTACTCTGTTCCTCTAAAGACATATGCAGAATTGCCACAGAGTTCACTGTGACCGGATTTCAAGGTTTCTCTCCGTAGCCCAGCCCCCGATTCAACAAGAGACAACATTCCACTTCACAAGATTCATCCATGTCTGTTTGCGAATGAGTGAATGTTCAATGAAACTGAACTGCACTAGAGAGAGGCTTAAAAGAAAGAATCCAGTTACTTATTCTTGGAAGCTATTAGATGAAAGGAAAGAGGTTAACTCAAAGAGTGAATTAAAAGTTTTCGGATGACACTCCACCACTTCCTGCTAAAATCCTCAAAAAATAAAACCTTGTTAAATAAAAGGGAATGATTGCATGTCAAATAATGGTTGATTAAAATTCAGCTCCTGACACAGCAGTGTTAAAGGAAAGGATTTAGGGCAGCCATATGCAAATTTGAGGGCAAGTCTGAACAGGAAAAATACTTCTGGCTTTCAAGCTACACACAGCTCCAGATCTTCAGCTGGTGTAGGTAAGCATCAGTTGAGTTCACTGATTTACACCAACTGAGGCTCTGGCTGACCAAGCCCATCTGCTTTCCCCGAGTTTCAGATGCCCTAATGCCGTTGTCTCACTAACACCATCCTAAGGCTCTGTAAGGAAAGACCCCGTCTGAATGTCTCAAGGAGTGCAAACGCATGAAATCTCACCCAGGGGAACTTCCGGTGCCTGCCAAGCATTAGACAGCAATAGGCTGATTAGGAAAGAAAAGAAAAGAAAACCCACAAGACGGACTATGTCCAGAGTTTGCTGGAGAATGGAAAACTGCAAACATCAGCACTTCAGCTTTGCTGGAAGCCAGATTGTGAAGGGTTTCCCAGCTGGCTTGAAGCTCTACCAGGCAGCATTGCGTACAGCAGTCACTCGTGTGGGAATATAGTGTTAATGCAGCAAAGCTGCTTTCATAATAATCCATTGTTATATTGCATTTTAAAAATCAAACACTTGGGATTCCCTGTGCATTATGTGGGGAGCAAAACTCTCTAAGCTTGGGCATTCGGCCTAACCTAGGAGTAATCAGGTAAAGGAAAGATAAACAAGGAGCCCTTCCCAAGACAGCTGACTGCTGACAAGAGGAGGTTATCGTAAGAAGATGGGGCACAGTGCTGACCAGCAAATCAGGCTCACTAAACAGGGAGCATCCCAGAGGACTGAAGAAGAGGTCAATGTAACTAAAGGGAGGATAGCAAGCCTTTTGAAGAGGCAAGAGGAAGCTAAGTGGACTATTCTACGTCCATAGATGATCTAATAAGACAATGCAAACCAGTTTTCCCAAAACAAAACGCTGCGTGTGATTCAAGATGGGAAGTAACGCCCTTAGCTGACTCTGTCGTGGAGTCTGCGGAGTGCTGAACTAACAGTCCCTGGCGTGTTTCACTTCTCAGCCTTTTGGCTAAGAAAGCATTATCTAAAAAGTTGTCTGTTGCAGTAGCACCTAGCCCCGGCTGAGATCAGGACCCACCGTTCTGGTCACTGTAGAGTCACAAATAAAACCACCCTCCTGCTCTCGAGATCGTATCTAACTAGACAAGACAACCAACTGGTGGGCAAACAGAGGCACTGAGAGGGGCAGGACAGCAGCAGAGCTAGAAACCGAGCCCAGGTTTCCAGACTCTGTGTCCTGTGCTCTACCCACTGGACCACACAGTCTTTTCTCTTGCTCATACCCTCGCTGGAAGTCGCACTGCCCCATTTCCCACCAGGCTGACACAGACCATGTTCTGATTGCTTGGTGGGGAGAAGTGTTCGGATGGGTCAGCACGCTTTGAAAGGAAGCTCTCGGCCTTGCAAGCTGCTCCGTATGAACTGCCTGCAGACTCAGCGGGGTGCCGAGCGACACCCTTGTGGAGCAGCAGAGTCCAACTGCTGACGTCTGCCATTTGGGAGAGGGGCAGGTAAAATTCCCATCTGCACAGTGATGGGGGCTCCATCACAGCACAGCAGTGCCCTTGCACAGTTTGGGTCCCTCTGTGGCCTGAGGAGATGGAGCAATTTTGCACCCCGTCCCTGAACATCTGTGCTGCAGCGCACGGCAGGCCTTTAGTACTCCCTAGGAACAGGGTTAACACCTGGGCTATACCAACCGGTCCCCAAACTTACTTCAGTCCTGCTAGGGCACTGCCATATACAACGGGCGACCCAGGCTAGTATTTTCCATCATGTAGCAGGAGCCAGACTGCTTAAAGCCACTCCAGCCACATGCTGCTCTGAATGTGCCTTTCTTCTAGGTCCATTTTTGCTGAAGGGAGACTCACCAACCAAGGATGGAGAAGGCGGCTATGGGGCTTTCCAGAGGATTCCCACAAGCTAGAGGTTTTCATACAGCACCTGCTTAGGCCAACATACTATAAATGCCAAACTGACCCAAGAGAAGCAGCAGGAACAGGCCACAAGAGGCATGACACCCACCCCCCGCCCCCGGATGCCCCCTTCGGTGGCAGCTGGAGGGCGGAGGAAAGGTGTTGGTAAACAGCCCTGTTCAAGATTTGATCACAGTGTGTCAAATTGCCTTCCCTCCACGGCATGAAACAATCAACCACCCTTAGTACAGAAGTCCCGTTTGATACTTACATTCATGCTGTTCATAGGGCGGGTATGAAAGGCGTACGGAGATCAGTATAAAGAAGATAAAGAGAGGCCAAGCAACTTCAATCAGCAACTGAAACTGGAAAGGAGAGAGACAAGTAGTATTAGGATTTCATATTGAAAATACCAAGGGAACGGAGATCACTGGACAGTCCATGTATTAGTCAGTAGAAACACTAAGCTTCACACCGGCTCTCTCTGCCTACGTGCTCTTAAAGAGTCGGTGGATCCTCTGTTTGCTATGGACTCCAAAAGCCTTTTGGGGTTGGCAAGTGCCACGTATGCTGTAGAGGGCTTACGTCGGGTTGGTTTTCAATTCTCGTTAACTTCAGCCTTTTGGGCGAAGAAATGACGCTTACCCTCAATGCAGCTGAAACTCTGGGCTCCTGTTAGGGAAAGCTGAGAAGTGGAGTTTCCCCTCTCCCTCCAAAGCCCTAAACTTTTACCCAAAAACCAGGGACTCTGTCCCAGCTGTTAGTTACAGTGGGGTGTACCTGGAATAACCCCACTGATGGCACACATTAGAGCACAACTGATCCCATACTATCCTTTTCAGTCTACACTTTATTATTTATACCTTGTTAGTACCTGTAGGCCCCCAGGGAGCCTGAGGACCAGTTGTGCAAGGCACAGTACATATTTAACCCACACACCTCCTGGGTGTGGTGTTCTGTCCCATCTAGTGGCACCAAGACCACTGAGAGAGAGGGAGAGAGAAAATGAGCCTGCTCTACAGCCTTAGCTAAAGCAGGTGACTTTTAGCTCATCATGCACTAAGCTCCAGAGGTCCCAGGGTCAATCCCACCCGCCGACAACAGGGGTCTGCCAGCGTTATACATACACATAGTGAGAGACAGTCCTTGACGCAAAGAGCTCCTAACAATCCATGTGCACCAGACAAAGGGTGGGAGAAGAGAATATTATCCCTATAGTGTTATCTGGATGGGGGATTGAAACATCGAGACATTGAGTGAATTACCCGAGGTCATGCAGAATGTCTGGGCTGGAGCCAGAAATTGAACCTAGTGTCTGTGTCCCTGTCTAGTTCCTTCCTCCCGAGTTTTGCTGCCCGGAAAGCTTGCCTACGCACATGCTAGCCCTCAGGGAAGATCAAAATTAAGAATTTAAAGACATTCTCCTTTTGCATTTTAGAAGATGGTTTTGGTTGCTGGATCCAGCCCATTCCCAATCAACTAAAAAAACCTGAACATCCTCCGTTTGCTTCTAGAGCTCAGTGGGTTTCCCTGCTGCTAATTACATGCATCACTTTTCAGCAATAGTTCCCTTTACAAATGTGGGTCAATAACCCCACCTTTACATGTGAAGACAGTGGAACAAGGTCACGCAGGAAGTCTACACTGGAACCCGGGACTCCGCGATAACTAGATGATGTTACCTCCCATGGAAGGCAGATAGCAATGAAAAACATCTAAACACACTTCCTCAACTCTAATCCAGAATCCTTCTGGGACAGAATGGCCATGCACAATCCCAGCATTAGTCTAACTCTGCTCCCATTGAGATCAACGGGCGTTTTAGCTCCTCTGCTAATGTGAGAGGACAGTTAGATAGTGAGATCTTGCCACGTGTATAGGCCTGTGGACATCTCTCTGAATCTTTGATAGCCAGCTATCTGCAAAGCAACAGAGTAGCAGGAGCAGTGCTGAATAAGGGAAGTTGAATCAGAACAGTGCGTTTTTGCACAACTGTGACCCCTGCCCCTGGTTTTCCTTTCCTTCCCCCTGCCCTGGGAGCAGTCAGGTTACTTTGTACTGGACAACTTCCAACACCACAACAGGACTGCTTCAGATGCACACGTCAGGGTGAGCTTTGAACCCAGCTTTTGCAATGCAGCTCAGACTCGCTCCAGCTTGGAAGCGACGTTGGGATAGGAAACGTAGGGTGTGCTGGCTCATTACAGGAGTTCTTGTGGAATGTAAAAATGATATCTGATCTGTGTCCACACAACTGTCTTCTGGGTCAGATCTTTGGCTGGCGTAAATCAGAGGAGAAGTGATTTCAACGCTCTTATGCTCATTTACACTAGCCTCTAACACCGATCCAGAGAGAATGACCGGGCTAGCCATGAAAATGGTGTGATGGGGATACTTTTCCTCTCGTTTGTTTCTATCGCGTAATACTCTTCCCCTCTTGGTATTGCCAGTCAAATCCCACAGCTGGATCATTAGCGAGATAAAAGCCTTTGGGACAGGCACCACAGAAGGCGCTAAAATTACTCTGCCTGAGGCCTTCATTACAAGTTATCTAACGGTTCATTACAAAAATTATTAGCACTGTATCTCATCCAATGGGCTACTAGCCAGGAAAACTACAGCACAGAAGCTATCTAGACGGTACCAAAACTGTGGATTAAGACATCCAAGAACACAGCGCAAGAGGAGAGCCAGAAGGCCATTTTCATTAGTGAACCGTGGGACTGTCAAATATAGGTCACTACATTTTTGTGGTATCTCCAGATGTCCATGTTGCCCAGTAAACTAGTATTTTCTGCATGGTCAATACAGATCAAAACTAAAACTAAATTTCTTCCTCATATTTTGTTCAGAATGGAGGACTCTCAGAAGGCCTGGGTATAAGAAATCCTTGAGATTCAGGGGTCAACAATTCCTCAGGTAGTGCAAACCAGCCTAGCTCCACTGACATCAGTGGGGCTCTGTCCCTTTACACCAAGGGAGGATCTGAACCTATATATGTTTTGCATAAGAAGGAAGGAGAAATAGGGCAAGAGAGATGAATGGACAGAACAGCACTATCGGCCACACTGCAGCCACACAAGGAGTCCTGCTGAAATCAGTTCACATAAGGTCTAGAGCAGGTATTCTCAGCCTTTTCCATGGAAATATCCCCCTCAAAATCTAGCAATTCGTGAAGGGCACCTGTTTTAAACTGCAGGTTGAGAACCTACAGGCTAGAGGAGCAGGCTCCATATGACTGGACCTGATGCAGACGACATGAAGTGCGAGAATCTCAACTACTCAGAATTTCCTGGCTTCATCAGCACACTTGGCATCACTGAGACAGACAGAAAAAGCTACGGTTAGCTTCGCCTCACTTCAGTTGGTTTTAAGTACTGTACAGTGGGATAGCTTCAATCCTGAAGTAAATGAGTAAAGTCCCACGGCCTTCAGGGTGATTTATCCCTTGCTTATCTTGGAGCTCACTTGGGTCTTCTACAACACGTGGAAGCAGAGATTTTAGGGACACAGATTCCATTTCCACGAGTGAACATGACACCCCCCCCCCCATACACACACAGTCAGCATTTCTAATAAGATGCAGGCCTGGCCATTTAGCAACTTCTTGACATTTACAAGTGTCTTACAACTTATCAGGCTACTATCTACCCCCAGTCTACATAACTCATCTCATGCGGACTTCGCAGTTCACACTTCATCAAGGTCAGATCTATCATGACCAGTAACTGCACACCACAGCTCCAAAAAAAGGGTTCTCCTAACCCCACGGGCAGAGAGACCCAAACATAAGCCCTGGAGGGAACTCCAGAGTAGTTCTTGCAGAGAGACCACTAGAGTTACAGAATACAAAGAGGGCCAGTAAATTAAAAATCAGAGATCATACAAAGAACAGACTGTAGTCATTATTCTTTTCTTTCCCATAGGAATGGATTCTTGTTGGGTTGTTTCACGTCCTAAGCAGGATATTTGCCACCATCAAGGATCTGTACGGTGTGATACCACAAGATTAGGGTTAGGCAACCGGTGTGATGAACCCTAAAGTCCCACCCCTGACCTGATGAAACAGCAGCCCGGACTTCTGACAGTGCTACCCTATCTGAAGGCATGGCTGTGCACACACAGTCACCATGTCAGCTACACCTCACACTTGCGGTATTGAAAATAGTTCTGAAAACACAGACACACTGGCCAAGTGAGTCTGTCCTCCTCTAATGATGGGACCACATTCAGAGAGAGATGAATCTCCTCCTGCCTCTAGCTAACAGATAAGAGGTGAAGTCCTGGCCCCGATGAAGCCAAGGGAGGTGTTGTTGTGAGGGACTTTAATGAGATGAGGATTTCCTCCCTGGTGGTGACACCCTCATGCTTTTAGATCCAGAGGCCCCAGGTTCAGTCCCGACATACAGCCTGATCTATAGGTGAAGCACCACCACAAGCGACAACAAGCTCACTACACAAATGCTCAGCCAAGATGGGCTTCACCCCATTGTGCTGCAGGGGTTTGTCTTGTCTCAAGAGTGGGTGGGCTCGGACAGTATCATATTTGGCTCTCTGGCCCACACGTTCAGGCTCTTCTGACTTTCGTTCTGAATCTACAAGGTGCTGAGCACCCTCAGTTCCATTGACCAGGTCACCTCAGCACCTTGCAGGATTGGGCCCTTTCAGAGGCCTAAAATCAGACCATGGTATTAATATGGACATTTTTATACCGTACCTCCTGAAACCAGGGTGCCTTGCACTTTCTTCTGTGTCTGGTGGGTTACAAGGCTGCCACTTAGGCAGGCAAACAAAAAGAATGGCTCAAACTTACTGTCTGCCTTCTCCTGTATGTGAAGTTCTTCCACAGCAGCAATCCCAGCTGCGTCCAGAAAGCCATCTTCCTTCAGCAAGGCCCGGAAGCTCCCCCTGGGCAGCAGCAGAAGCACACGGCAGGGACACTGTAGCTGGGCATTCACTGGAGAGCAGAAATTAGGAGAGGAAAAACTAAGTTCTAAGCAAAAAGCAAACGAACAAGTACCGCATTCTTATCTCACTCTCCTCCCCCCCCCCACCCCCAATCCAGTGGTGCTGCCAAATTGTTCCATCCAACCCTGCGGACAGCCATGGGTGCATAGGAGTGCAAACTTGGACCCACGGTATCGCTTCCCTAAGAGTTCCAAGACTAAATCAATAAATAAAAACCTGCCCATCAAATCTGAAAGCAAAAAAACAAAACTAGGAGACAAAGCTCTAGTTACTTACAGCTGTTTTGGAGAATCTCTCATTTCAGGTTAAACCCTATAGTGATCCCACTAAATGGCTTTTTGTGTTCCCGTCCACTTTTTTTTATTTTATAATGGTGAAAAAACAGCCATTTGGATGGAAGTGACGTTATTTAAAAGCTCCAGACCAATGCTCTGCATCTTGCATAGGTCTTTCACTGTGGTGCTGAGTGTAAAATGCTCCTAAATCAATATGGCAATTGTAAGCATGGTGCATTCTGACCTGATAGCATTTCACACCCTCTTTGCACTGATGTAAGTGACTAAACAAGATGAAGGATAACAGAATCAGATCCCTAGTAGTTATTTTGCCGTCAATTTCTGACTAGTACAATATGTTAATAGGGTGGATTTTCTAGGTTATCAAAGCTTTAACCCATTATTTAAACACACTGCGCTATAGCTTGATATTAGTTACATGAAAAACACACACACGCTTTCGATAATCATCTGACATACCAGTGCCTCAGCACTGTGATTCTCAATTGCATTCCTGCTTGCAAAGTGCAGTGAAAGCATTCCCAAAACTCATAAACAAGATATGAACATAAAACTTGGGAGAAATTCTCTGGCCTGTGTTTTACAGGAGGTCAGACTAAATGATCACCTTTAAAAATCTGTGAATCTACGAACGTCCACACCAATCAGTTCTTTTTAATCTTGTCAAAGACTAATCATCGTTATCACAAAGCTACACATCACAGCGATCTTCAGATTAAAACCTGGATGAGAAAGGTGACATTTTTCATAATGTTTGGTCCTGCTTTGAGCAGCGGGTTGGACTAGACTAGATGATCACCTGAGGTCTCTTCCATCCCTGATATCCTACAATTCTAGGATTCTAACTACCAAAACCAGCCAAACCAAACCGCTATTATATCAAATTCCTAGGATGACCACACTGTTGTAGGACAACAGTGCTGCTTAACTGTAGTAAAGGAGCAGGAGAACAAGAGACAGAACTAAGAAACAATATGGATCTAATGGAAGTGATCAGTCTCAGCACACAATCACCTCAGCATATAGTCAGTATAGATAGATTGGATTCTGCAGGATCTAGAAAAGTTCTTCATCCCCAGCTGCCCCTCTCCAGAGTCCGAAAATGCCTCCGTGCTCTCTGCAAAGGGAATGCCTGCCTCTACATTTCCTCTGGCTGCACAACGCTGCCTCTGACGTTTCACTGCACAAACATCTGGTTTGTGGCACTCACCAGAGACATTCTAAGAGGGAAGTGCTGATAGGGTCCACAGAACATCCAAAGGGAAAAAATCTGGCCTCTGACAAGGAGGTCAAAGAACAAGCTTTGGCCTCCAAGGACCCCCCCTCAAACACCTCCGACCAACAGCATGCTTACTTTCCTGCTTGATCACCGGGAGGTTGCAGCCTAGCTCGGTTAAGTAACAATGTTAAGTATTTCAAGGTATAACAAAACAATTCAGAAAAGAAACTAAGTAGGAACATTATTACTGCCCCCTCTACTCACTCATCACTGCTCATGCTGCAGGGTATCTGAAAGCATTTTCTTTACAAGCCTCAGTGAACAATCTGAACAGTACTGGTATCTTAATACAACAGCCAGGGACTCTCTGTGATCACTAACAGTACAAAGAAGACTCTAGTGAAATGTCAGAGTAACTAGAGGGAACACTCTTGTTTTTTAAGCATTTGCCACAGTCACTGTCCCTGAACCATGAATACCTGATTTCCATTGAAGCACAGCAAAATGGATTAATCCCGTTTCTTGCTCTGGGCCTGATCTTGCCCCCATTAAGCAAACAAAAGTTTACAACTGAGCTTACCCTAGATTAGTTTGCTCCAATACTCGGGGTCCTTCAACAGAGGCAGTATGGAAATTCAAGGAGTAATTTATGGGATGCTCCTGCTGAGGACCAATCACTAGGTAGTTGGGAGGCCTGGAATGGGGGCAGGATGCCCCATGTGACAACAGGCAGATCCCATGCCCCACTGTCCAGAGCCCAGCACTTGGAAGCTGGCGGCAAACCAGCAAGAACTGACTTTATTAGGCACAAGAGATACATTCAACGGAGTGAAACTAGACACTGGGCAGTTTGTGCCAAAAATCCATAGACTGGATAAGGCCAGGACTTCCCAGATAAACTAGAGGGTGCTGCCTGCATGTGTTATTCCAAACTGTACAAACCCGTTCACGTCCAATGACTATGTACAGAGACATCCTGAGTATCTGTTAGGCATCAAGATAGAAGGGCAAAACACTTCTGTGCATGCCTAAAGCTGGCTCTGGTTTTTAACTGACTTGAGAGGCTGACAGATCTGGTTCATTTGACACAATCTAGGAAGTAGCTCCCCAAATTCACTACGAATGCATCAGATAATTTCTAATGACCCTCCTTAGCCTCCTTCAGGTATTTTAGACATTGTTTTTCCATCAAAGGATGAGAATTGAAACACCACCTGCAGGGAGATCCTTGCTATAGCAGACGCCACTAGGTCAGCTAGAGTTGAAAGTCCATCAGCATTTTCACCCTAACCTATTTTGATGGGTTTTCAGCACAGCTGTAAAATCCAGTCCAACTTACAATGGAGAAGTGCAATATTACAACAATAGAGCTCAGTCAGTTTCAGCAGGGACTTTGTGTCCCCCTCCCCCACTCCACCCTTCAAGTAACATTTTGTGAGCCAGTAGTACACACCATGAACCCTAAAAGTACTAAATGCAGGAGTGGAGACATGCAAGTAAAGTTTTGTTCTATGCATTCACTGCTATAGGCTAAATTCTTTCTTGGTGAATTGAGGCCATTCTATTGAAGTCAATGGATAGCCACCCATTTACATCAACAGAGAATCTATTCCTTTCAATCTATGGCATAACTTGTTTTTATATATTCCATATTCTCCAACAAGACAGGAAGAAATCCCTTTACTCTGGCAGATGGTGCAGTCTGGAGCGAGCTCTATTGTCTACAACTGTCCTGGAGGTTCAGTCCTGCATACACTCACCGCAATGCATAGGACTTACTACTGCATGTCATCCAGCTATTCCCAGGTGCAAGAATTAACAGGGAACAGGCCAGTAGAAAAGAATCTGTGATGTAGCTGTATAATCTTTGTTGTCATACCCACTCAAGAGACATGAGCTCAGTTGCCAGCTCTGCCACAAGCTCCCTGTATGTCCCTGGGCAAGTCACTTCTCTTTCAGTTCCCGCAATGAGACATCGGGATAATAATTTTTCCTTTGGATGTTTTGTCTCTTTAGGATTCCAAGACCTTCAGGACAGACACTGTGTCTCTTTCTAAGTGGCTGTACACTACCAAGCACAATGGAGTCCTGATGGCAGTTGAAGACTTTAGGTGCTACCAGAATTCAAATAATAAAATGAACAGATTGCCACTTGGAGCATGGAACGGGGCTGTGATTGCATTCTGGAGCAGCGTTATTTCTGCACAGAGCTTTCTCTGCAGAGGGCCCAGCCACGTTAGTAGATACAAGGCAGGGCTGAGTGCAATCTAAGGTCTCTGCTAAAGAACGAGCAAGTGCAAATCAATGGTCAGGAGGCCCCTTTGCATTTGATCACAGGAAAACATGAAGACTCAATGCAGAACAAACTCTGGTGGGGGAGGTTATTCTCTGTCCTCAGAGAAACAAGTTTGTACTGGATTTCCTGCGAATAACTTGGCGGAGAGCATTCTGCCCAACCCCACGCACAGCTCCATGGGTTCTGCTGTTCACATCACTGTCTGGAGACCTAGCTGAGGTGAGGACGAGAAGGCAGATCTGTACAGGGTGCAGTCTGCCCTACCATCCATACCCACCGAGAAAGTCCACAGGAGGAAGCCAGGTGAGAGAAATGTGTAAGTTCCTCCCTCTCACAGCATCCCCCAGATCATTCCATTGGGTGTGGGGGAAAACACCCCCCCCCCCCAATCACCAAATTAGTGAGTGGCTCATATCACAGCTCCAGGCAACTGAACTTGTATTCTCCCTATGTGGCCTGCCCAGGACAATGTAGGCAGCCAGCTCCTCATTCATCACGACCCATGGGTAGAGACCATGTTTCCAAGCTTCCCAGCTCCCTGCCTACACTGTGGTATTTGCAGCCAGTCATCCTGCCTAAATCAGTGTCTGCACTTTGCTTTCCTTCCAGACTCTATGAACAGTATAATGACCCACAGTTATAAGTGACTACACTGCCCTTTCTAACAAGCAAGCTCACTTATTCTTAAGGTAAAAGTATTGGAGAGAGAAAATATATTCCAAACTATAAAAAAATAAAATCCTACCATACATGCTCAAAAGCTTATCGGCCATCACCCTAATCTCAGGCTCTGAGGGGTGTCAGATCTTCCATACTCACAACGGGATTCTCACTGTGGTTACAAGTTCATAACTATTTCAGAGTAAGAAACAGAACCCTGGCTGGGCACATCAGCCTATTCCTTTATACAGAAATCACCCTCAAAGTGCCAGATAAGAATGGACTTTTGGAACCAAAAAAGTGCGGTTTGCCTGGGGAATGGCTAAGGGACGGTGAATGCAAATACCTCTCCTGCAGTGATGCACAGCCCCATCTTTTTGTAGCTTAATAAACTCAATAAAGGTCTCCAAAGGGTGTTGCAGGAAATTGCCAAATGTGTCTCAGTGCAGCCCACAGAACCAGTATATCTCAGACAATCTGCATGGGCCCAGAGCAGTCTGCCAAATGCCTCTGTTCTGGGGCCATATAGCCCTCTCCAATTCTTTAACACAGGTCTAATGCAACTGTACTGTCAGGGCTCCCTTTATGGCTTCACTCTCCATAGGGAAAGTTCTATTGCCTGAATTAAGAGGGTGGGGACTGCATATAAGAAAATGTGGCCTGATGCCGCCTGTTGCCTTTTCACAGGGTTATCCGTGCCCTTTCCTCAGTTTGTTCTATACCTCTGTCTTTTGCGTGGATCTCCAACCCTTCAGAGGGACAGGAGAGATCCTGGGGCAGAGGCCCACCATCTGCACATGCCGTCAAAGGGAATCCGGCAGTGCAGCAGAAATCATTCATTTTAGCGATAAACCATCACAATGGACCATCTTTGCCGTAAGTGCTGCAGGCGCATGGACAGCAAAAGGTGTGCTTTGATTGACAATACTCCTCCACTGCTCAGAACCAGAGAGTTTCCAAAGTGCCTCTAACCCAGACGGCCAGAAGTCCACAGAACCACACCCAGTCCGAACAGAAACCTGAATTTTTACAGATTTAGCATTTAAACAGAGAAAAAAAGCTGCAGTGGCAGAGAATCCATCCCAGCCTCTCTTCCCTCCCCCCTTCCATTGCTGGTGTCCATACTCAGCAAATATACAACAGCCTTCAAAAGAATCTGTCTGCAAACAATGCAGCTGTTTGCTCTATGACAGGGAAAGACCTTTCCTCTAGAAAATAAATCTCTGTTTAGACAGGAACATAGCAAACTAATCAAATCCCAGGGGATCCGGATGTTTCAGATTAATAATGGGCTACAGCGCCTTTAACCTGCAGATCACCAGCCCTGCTCTGCAGCGACTGACAGCTGTCACCAGCTGATGAGAGTTCAGTGGCTCATGTTAAGTAACTGCAATGGCCTCAGTCCAGTTGTTAGTGGGCAAGAATCCACGCCACAAAAAGTAACTACAGCTGGCAGCTCTCCCAAGGTCAAGGGATAAGGGGCCATGGAGACGGATATGGTTCCACCAGGGCAGGTTTGAAGCATGCTGGCTGGACAGCCACTGCTGTCCCTGATGAGACTGAGCCTCCCGAGTTAACGTGTTCAGCCTCTTGCATGAGCAGGGAGGATCAAATGCAGAGCCCATTGAAATCAATGGTTGACTTCATGGGCTTTGGATCAAGCTCTAAAATGAATCTTATCAAACCAAACCAGAGCAGCCATCCAAACAATTCAAGAGCTGGAGAAAATGCCAGAGACTTAAAGAGCTCAGCCTGTCTAGCTTATTAAGAAGAAGATGGAGGAGTGACTTGACTACAGTGTACAAGTACTTCTCCTGGGGAGACGATACTGAGGGCTAACGGGCTCTTTAATCTCACAGGCAAAGGCACAAGAATCAATGGCCGAAAGCTCAAGCCAGATAAAGATGTGCGCCTTATTTCCAATTTGAATTGAACAGTGATAGTGATTAACCACTAGAACAAGCTACTGAGGGAAACAGTCAAGTCTCCATCTCGGATGCCTTTCTGGAAGTTATCCTTTAGCCAAACACAAGTTACTGGGTTCAACATAAGGATAATTGGGTGAAATTTAGTGGCCTGTCAGATATCGGACTAAATGAACTAATGGTCTCTTCTGGCTTTAAACTCTGACTCAGTGCATGAAACATCTTTTATTTACTTTCCTTTAAGCAATTCCAGGCTGCATTTGATAAATAATCACAATCATTATTGGCATACATCTTGGCAGGGGATTTGACTAGATGACCCTTGTGGTCCTTTCTAACCCTGTGGTTCTATGATTAGCTTTGCAAAGCCTTTACTTGTGGTACTGTGATAATGCTAGAGCTCCCAACTGAGATCCGTGCCCCACTCTGCTAGGTGCTATACACACAAATAGCAAGAGACCATCCCGGTCATGAAGCATCAACATTCTGAATCAACAAGCCAAAGGAAGTGCTATTATCCCTATTTTGCAGGTGGTCAACTGAGGCACAGAGAGATTAAGGCTTCAAGCCTCAAAAGTGTTTAGGTGTCTAACTCCCATTGGAGTCCATAGGAGTTAGGTGCCTAAATATCTTTGGGGAGACGGGCCTAAGTGACTTTCCCAAGGTCACATAAGGTGCCTGCCACAGACCTGAGAATTATATGCAGCTCTCCCTAAATCAGCCTTGAAGCTCTTCAAATCAGACTTCAAAAGCCAGCTTCTCCCAGCACAATGGAATATAGCAGCTACAACTAAGGGTACGTCTACACTGATCTATCATGTCTAATGAAGACGCGATAGATCCCAGAGTGCTCTCTCCATCAACTCCAGAACTCCACTTCCATGAGAGGCGGAAGCGGAGTCAACAGGGGAGCGGCAGCACTCAACGCCGTGAGGACACCCAGGTAAGTTGACCTAAGTAGCTGAATTTGACACAACACTATTCGTGTAACTGAAATTGTGTATCTTAGGTCGATTCCCCTCCCCACCTCCCCTCCAATGTAGACCAGGCTTTGGAGTTTTTTCTATCTAGTTACATGTGATCACTGCCTTTAACAGGACAAGACTGAGGGTAGCTTCCAAGAAGTTATTGCAAGGTGCAGAAAGTTGGAGAAAAGCTTATATTAAAACACTAATAGTTACAGTAAACTCTTCAACTGTAATTGGACCCATGGACTTAATGGCATACAGCTTTAGACTCGATACTGTTCAAGTCAAGAGAGAACGGACAGCTAACAGCATGTGTACACCAGGTAAGCTTTCATTTATACTGGTGCTAAAATAGTAATGAATTCCAGAGCAAAGGGGTTTGTAAAATTCTTTGGGACAGCAAATAGAGAGAGCTCTGAGTGGTAGTATCTCTTATGTGCTTAACAACAGTTCGCACAAAGACTTGGAAACTCTTGAAGAACAACTTTCTGAAGTGTGCCACCTCCAATTGGATTGGGCACTGGGTTTCTGCAAACCCCTTCTCTGGAAGGGCCACAGAATTGTCAATTTCCATCCATCTGGAGAGCCAGTGGAGATAGAAGTCAGTCAAACAATGGCAATAAAAAAAATACTTAATGCTTTTAGAACATCTTTCCTCTAATGAATCCGAGTCAAGTTACAGAGAGTTATTAAAGAATCACTAACCTTATTTTACAAGCTGGGAAACAGAGACACAGAAGTTAAGTGACTTACCCAGAATTCCCCAGTAAACCAGAGGCAGAGCTGGGAATACGATCAACAGAGCCCCAGTTCTCAGTCTCCTGGTCTAAGTGACTGAATGCACTGTAGCAGCATAACAGCATCAGCTGTAGATAAGAGCTTTGAACCTACAACCTCCCAGCTGTGGCACAGACTTCTATCATCTGAACCCTGCACGCATGAAAAACACCTTTCAGAATTCCTAAACACTAGCTTCTATACTGCTCAGGATTTCCCAGTAGGCAAACCCGTCCCCGTCCCCCCGTCCCCCATTTCCTATACAGCCTTACAACTCCACTCTGCAAGAGCTTCCCTCCAGTTTAAATCACTGGTTTGTATTTGCAGCTCTCCTTTTTCCAGCCCGATCAGGGAACTGCTGACTGAGAAGGCAATAGGGATGAGTTTAATCACATAATCATTACTCTTAGTTGATACTTATGGGCAAGATCCTCAGTTAGTTTACATCATTTCATGCCAGCTAACAACCTGGTCCTGTGTGTTAAAAAGCAGATCCAAGTCTTGTTCTCTAATGCTTAATAATAAAAACAAATTCACATTTTAACGATTAGCCTGCCATCTAAATAGGATGCAGTTTTATTGCTGTGAAAGTCACACAATGAAAGCAGTTTGAAATTGGCCATAGGCTACTGAAAAAGGCGAGAGCTTTGCGCTAACCTGCAGTGTTCATTCCTTTCTCTATCTCGTGTTCTTGTTTCGGGTGCTATCTGCACGTCAGTCTCCTCTTTCCCCCTTGGTTTTCTCCACCTGTACCATCCACAAAAACCTCTTTGATGCCACAATCCATGTTCTTTGGGGGTAGTTCCACTCTTCAGCCAATGCCAAATCTATTTCCGGATACTTATCCTGTACTGCTTGCAAACGCATCCCTGCGCACTTCCCCTTAGCTTCTGCATTTTAATCCCGTTTCTTAGTTCCCTCCTTGTTCAACACTCTGTTACCATTTTTGCCACCAGAGGTTTGTGCTGCAGCGCTGTCATCTTTGCAGTCCACAACTCAACCGAGATTTCCCCAACATTGTATTAATCTGGCTTTTGTTTTCACCGTCATCTGTGATCAAATGGCTCACAGTCTTTTGGAACCATGTATTGGCTGTCATCCATTAATGAATTAGCTCTTTCTTTCTCTCATTCATAGCACATAGGAGGAAATCTCCCTTGCGGTTTTTGCCCGTGTGTGTCTTCATATCACAGAATACCAACAGCAGCTCCTTTGGCATTGCTGTGCCTGCAAGTTGTGGAGAAACTCCCCTTCTCTATCACATCCTTGCTGAGGTGCATACTCGTATCACAAACAGAGCATGCTCTTTAACTTGGATTCATAGAGTCTGTCACGCTCGAAAAACTTCAACCACCCACTTCCTCAGGTCTCCGCTCACAATCAGCCAGACTCCGTTATCTCCCCTTTAGTCATCTACATAGAGGATTTTATAATTGAAGCCCAGCTCCTTCACTGTGTCCCACACCTGTCACACATCAATCCCTCGCTACCATCCTATCAGCTACTCCCACGCCTTACGCCCAACTGGATCCATTCAGCCTTGCTGCTTTCATGATATGGGATTTCTTTGGGTAACTGCCACTGCTTGCATCCGACGAAGTGGGTATTAGCCCACGAAAGCTCATGCTTCAAAACTTTATAGTTAGTCTTTAAGGTGCCACAGGACTCTTTGTTACCTCTGCTTTTCCAGACTAACACGGCTACCTCTCTGATTCTTGCTTTTCATCAGACTCTTCTCTCTGACCAAGGGTCTCGCTGGCCGCCGGACAGCGCAGACACTGGCCGCTAGAAATCTTATTGGTCTGGGGCTGCCAGGCCATCTTCTGGCACAGGGCTGAGATGCTCTCTCACCATGAGCAGTAGTCCCTGGCAGAGAAGCACACAGGCCAGTCTACACCCCCCTCCTAACCAATATCTACCACTGCCCTGGGTAACTCACCAAGAAGATGGGACTACTTGCACTGACTTAGTCACCTTGCCCCACAAAGAACTATAGTGTATTGGTTCGTGTCCCAGACATACACCGCAGTGAGGGGGCCTTCTTCTCCCCCCCCCCCCCCATTGAATTAGGTACATGCCCATTTTTCCGACTTTGCTGCTGCAGATCCGGTAGATCGCCTACGGGAGGCACCAGTGTCACGGCTGCCACACCAAGCATCATTGATGCCACAGGGCAGAGGGGTGAGATTAGAGCTCTCCTTCTGCTAAGTAGGTTGCGCTCCTGGGCGGAAGATCCCCCTCTGCCCGGAGCGGTCTGGTTATTTTTAACAGCTACCTGCCTGTAATGGGGGATCGGAGGACCAGGTTGCCTAGTGATTGGAGCACTTCATTTCTGGCCCGCTGTTTGGTCAATGTGCCCCAGCCTGCAAGGTGGGGATTACAGTGGGACCCAGAACCTCCCTCTCCACCAGGTCCCATCCTGTGGGCATCAACTCCTGAAGAAGGATGCTCTCAGCATCGAGTCCACCTTCACTGCCCAGGACTACTTTCTACCGCTGTCCCTTCCGTTTGAGCCATGGCCCCTACAGTCCAAGTTCCTGGGGTGATTTGTCACTAGTAATGCCCACTCATGGGCGGCATCCTGTTGTGGTCCCAGGTTCCTCTGGGTGGGACAAATGTGGGGTTCCAAACATACAAGCTCCCTGTTTTCTCTCACCCAGATCTCGCTTAGGCAGGGAGCTGCCAGGCCTCTTCCTCTGTCTCCTTTGGCCAGGGGATGATGCTTGATTCCTGGTGGCTGCCTTAACTGGCAGGCTAGGGATCCTTCCCCTGCCTACCTCTCCCAGCCCACAAAATATAAATTGATTAAACAAAATACATATGTAAAACAAACAGAAAGCCATTGTCCTGAAGAGTTTACAATGTGGAATTCAGACAAGACATGAATGAAGGAGAGAACAAAGAAAAGGTGGGGAAGGAGAACAGAGTAACAGATAAGATCATATGTTCAACCATTGGTTTAAATTTAATCAAATTGTTTCTCGTAACCGTAATCCGTGCGAACTCCGGGAACTCCAACTCCCTCTAGTGGCTGGACTGTACACAGAGGTTTATGCATCTGCTACTTCCTCTGAGCGAACAGAAGTGAGCATTTAGCTCAGGCAGTACAGCCTTGCGACTTTAGCGCCAGAAGATCGGTGTTCAAGTCCCACGGATGACAAAACCAGGGGCACTGGTGTATTGTCTTGGGGTAGAAATGAACAGGATCTGACTGCAGCAAGGATGGTAATCAGTGCATAGGTCTTTGGCCAAGATCTTGCACATGTAAGAGACTAGTGCTGACAAAGACACAAACATAGGGGTGCGCACGGCCTAATGCAGGGGTGGACAAGCTCGTCCTATCTGGCTCGCCTGAGTTGCTGGCCAGGATGGCTCCCCTGCCTTCCCCCATCCCCTGGTGCCTCGCTGCAGCGGTGTGGCTCCAGCAGGGCCCTAGCGTCTACCACTCGGAGCCGCGTGGTAAGGGGACGGGGCTGCAAGCTCTGGTTGGCCAAGCAGAAGAGCTCAGGCCTTGCCGGAGCCACAGCTCTGTCCAGAACCGCTTCTGGACGCGGCTCATTGAGGCTCCGGGAGGCGGGGGTAAGCAGTGCGGTAAGGGGACGGAGAGCGGGGAAGGGGGGGTTGGATGGGGCAGAGGTTTGGGGGAGGGTGGTCAGGGGACAGAGAATGGGGAGTTGGATAGAAGGTGGGGTTCCAGGGTGGTAGTTAGGGGTGGGGGAGTCTCTGGAGGGGGTGGTCAGTGAGCAGGGGGATTGGAAGGGGAGTGGGAGTCCCGAGGGTCTGTCAGGAGGTGGTGGGGTGGATAGAGGTTGGGACAGTTAGGGGACAGGGGAGTTTGGTAAGGTGTGGGGTCCAGGGGAGTGATTAGGGGTGAGGGGCCTCTGGAAGGGGCAGTCAGGGGACAAGGTCGGGAGGGTTGGATGGGTCAGGAGCTCGGGGGGGGCTATCAGGGGGCAGAGGTGTGGAGACTGTGTGGAGGGGGGTTGGAGCGAGCAGGGCGGTTTGGGAGTCCTGGGGGGGGAGGTCTGTCTGAGGGTGGGGGTGAGGATTAGGGTCAGGGCAGTCAGGGGTTAGGGTCTGGGGGGGCAGTTAGGTTGGGAGGGGTCTCAGGAGGGGGGAAGTGGGAAGGAGAGGATGGGGGCGGGGCTCCCTGGGTGCACATCCTAATGAAAAGGGCTATGCACACCCATGGACACAAATGTTCATGGGGGAAGGAGATGGAAGAATGTCAGTGGCATGGGGAAAGCATGAGAAGATGAGGTCAGAGATGGTAGAGGTGTATGGGGAAGCGCAAGGAGACTAGGTCAGACATGTATGTAGGAGCTGCAAGACTCCCCCGCTGCCCATCTAACTGAGAAGCGGAGTTAGGTTTGGTTTTGCCTCATGCATTGAGAAAACGGTCAGACAAGTTCTCCTACTAGAGTCTTCATTAGAGACAGGAAGGATGTAATTTGACATTTCAGATCCCAGATTAAACTTGCAGTGGTGGCAGTTAGGGAAAAAAAATCCATCTTTTGATTTACAAATTGAGCAAGTCTGAGCTGGAAATCACAGAGGCAGAATAAAAATGAGATTCCGGGGTCCCCTATTTATAGTTTTTATTATGATGTACAGCTGAACTTTAAATGATGTTGCGTTAGTATTCTGTTAAAGGATTCCATCTGAAAAGCACAGGAAAGATCACTGCATAATAAACAATTGTCGGAAAGGTCAAAAAGCAGCGTACAAAGGACAAGTGTGCAAAGCAACATTCTGGGCCTCATTGTGCACTGCTCTGCACCTTGTGCAGCGTTCACATGGGTACGATGGGAGTGCAAAGTGCTACCAAATCCGATTGGAAGAATTTTACATCTACTTTGCCCCAGTGTAAATGGCTGCACACAGCACATGCAATGGAGAACCAGGCCTTCTTTCTATATCCCAACGAATTCAACAAGCCACCTTCTGCCCCTATCATGGAGTGCAGCAAGCAAATTCCTACTTCTGCAGTGCAATAACCCAGCTACCTCATGTCCTGAAGAGAAACACTCCTACTGGCTTAGGACCTGATCCTACATTCATCATGTGATAGCAGCAAACAAGTCCAGCTTTTATCACTGTATAGGTACATCTAAAAGATGCCCATAGATATATTCTCCAAAGACCACATTCGCCTCCACTGGTGAAAACAAGTGCAGCTCCAATGGGATTGAAGGAGTTCCATTTGCATACATTATTGAACTTAAAATATTACACCCCAAATGAAATTTGTTAACCTAACATGCATATTCCTAAAGCTCTCTCATAAACGAAAGTCCCTGGTGTCCTAAACTAAAAGGACAAAATCTAGTTCATTCTCTGTGCCAGATAAACACAGGAAAAGCGAGGTTCCACTCTGTCCAAAACACAAAACAAATAACATAGTCAATTAATCACAGCCAGTGTCCAAAGATCCAGAGTCCATATTAGCTGAAAATCTCTCTTTTTATGGTCCATGAATGTGCTAGCTAGCCTATGTAGCAGGATCTGAAAATAGTAGTGCACATCCTACTGAAACCAGAATTGCAACGCACTCAGCTCAGCCTTGATCTCTGAGTAAGAGATCTATTCTAAAAGAGCCAACGTATCCTGCACAAAGATCTTTACTGCATAATCCTGATAAAAATCGACTTCTGTAACCGAGGGTGCACATTCAGACTGCAGTATTCGGTTCAGGCTTCACCCCCTGAAATTCAAACATCACAGTCATTTTTGTCTTGGGCTTTGCCCTCGGGACCAATCTGCCACAAACGATCATATGTCAACTGCAGTAACTAACAGCAAACACCACATCTCTTTTTGGTGAATGGGGAATTCTTTAGTGGTGTTTTTGGGATTCACTGGCACTATTAATAAATTTGACTTACATTTATGGGGATAAATTCTGCTCTTAAGCATACCATACAATTCCATTAAAATCTGTCCAACAGCACAGGTGTCATCATTGATAAGCTATTGATAAACCATTTTGTTAGTCTTTAAGGTGCCGCAGGACTCTTTGTCGCTACCATTGATAAGAATCATTGAACTCATCAACAGTGAGAGACCAAGAAATTGCTCCAGAGCCATGGAAAAATGACATCAGTTACAACAGCAAAGCCTGGTGACCTAAGTGATTGTAACTGGCAAGGTGCTACACTCCTTTCTCCTTGCAATATCCTCTTAAGCAAGATAGGAGAAGTGGCTGAGACAAAACTAGAGGGAAGAACAGGCTAAATTGTGACCCAGAAGATCATGCATCGATCAGATTTCCCTCCTAAGAATGATCTTTGAAGAGAGCATCCAATAGCAAAAAGCCACTCACCATAAACTTCACAGACTTCAAGAAAGCATTTGACATTGTGATTCACTCTGGAATGTCCTGAAGTGTAGTAGTATGCCAACAAAAACAGTGATCATCAAGCCTTTCTATCAAGGTGCAGTTTGCACAGCTGAAGTCAACTGTGACAGGTTTGAGCAAACAGTTCAACAGACACTGGCATCAAACAATGTATTCGCTCACCTCTACTGTCTGGCATTGGTATTGACTTCATTATGGGAAAAAGTGTAGACAAACACAAGACAGGCATCACATGGCTAAGCAACAGGACACGAAGATCTAGATTTTGCTGACAATATAGCTGTTCTAAGTGACTGCTCAACCAACATGAAAGTAAAGACCAGAAAGCTGTATAGCAGGGGTCAGCAACCTTTCAGAAGTGGTGTGCCGAGTCTTCATTTCATTACTCTAATTTAAGGTTTCACGTGCCAGTAATACATTGACATTTTTAGGTCTCTTTCTATACATCTATAAAATAGAACTAGGCTATTGTTGAATGTAAAATAAATAAGGTTTTTAAAAGGTCTAAGAAGCTTCATTTAAAATTAAATTAAAATACAGAGCCCCCCAGAACGGTGGCCAGGACCCAGGAAGTGTGAGTGCCACTGAAAATCAGCTTGCGTGCCGCCTTTGGCACCTGTGCCATAGGTTGCCTACCCCTGCTGTATAGCATCACAGAAAAGACAGGGTTAATAATTTGTTATGAAAAAACAAATCTAATGAGAATCCCAGCAACTCCCAACTCAAGCATTATGTTAGAAGGCAAAGAAATACAAGTGGTAACTGAGTTCGCATACTTTGGCAGTAACGTGCAAGCCGATTGTTATTTCCTTTTGAATATCCCTATGAACTAACAAGATGGCAGTTGCGTTCACCAGCTTAAATAATATTTGATAAAAAATATATATATAAATTTGAAGATCAAAACGAGGACTCTTCAACTCAAATGTTATTTCTACCTTAGCATATAGATGTGAATGCTGGAAATCCAGCGGCCTTCAAAAGCAAATGGTGCAGGAAATTATAAGGTATTAAATGGAATGAATTTATAACCAATGCCAAGATTTGTCTGAGAGTTCAGCAACCACTTATCTCTACATTTATCCAGAAAAGATGATGGAACTATCTGGGACCTCTGTTAAGAATGAAGCCAGAACATCTGCCATGACGGGTGTGCCATTGGGCAGCTGGAGGAACATGCAAAAGGCTGCAACAGAACGAATCCCTCCATCAAACAAGACCCAAACCAGGAGTAGTGCAGGATCGACAGGGATAGCAGAGCCTTGTTCATGCCCTAAGCTACATCTTATGGCACAGGAAGGATTCACATTCAGAACAGAGCAGAATTTTCTCCATTAACCTTAGAAGACTAAACACTAGCTCAGGACAATTTGTTTTACTTACAATACATAAAATTCCTCTTACATATAATACAGGATATAACCTCGCTTTTCTGATAGATCATTCCATTTTTGGAGTCTGGGGTTTTATTTTCACACACAAAATATAGAGAGAGGTGAAAAGACCAAGTTTGGTCAATTAAAAACAACGTTGCTTCACTATTGCTTTCTTTTTAAACTACATAATTCTGTGCCTATGCAGGAGGACTGTGAGGTTAAAAAGAGGGAAATCTAGCACAGAATACTGGATGGATGGATAGATGAACGAAAGAAAGGGCTTCAAAAATGAGAATACATATAAAGGTCAAGCATTTCCAAGTTGATAAGAAAGAGGCTGTTTGTTTTAACAAAAGAAAAATAGGCTCCATCCATTTTAAATACTGAGATCAAGATATCCTTAGCTGGTTGAGTTGGCAACACTTGACTGAAGTCAAAGGAGCTAACCTGGTCTCTATCTGTTGAAGGTCTGGCTTTGAAGTGTCTGGGTACTGCAGTAAATCCAGACCTTACCATGTGTGACTGGGACTGAGGAGAAGAGTCTAGAATAGCACTAGTGAAATGATAACATGGAGGCTCTGGAAAAAGAAAAAAGAGCAAAGACGACAGGAAATGAAAGGGGGGAAAAGGCTTCAAGGAGAGTAAGAGGTAGTCTGAGGGAATCAGAAGACACACCAAGAAAAGAGGAGATGGTGTACAATCCCTGTAAGCAAATAGGGATTAAAGGTAAAACCCTGACTTCACTGAGGTCAATGAAAAAGAACCCGAGACAGCAAGAATTGCCAACACAGTTTAATGTGCCAAATAATGAAAAACAGAGGAAGACAATTGGTCAACAGGAGGGGAAACATTTTTCTTGCAAAGAAACAGTTTTGATACATTTATTTTTTAGGTTAAAAAGTAGAGTTGTGTAATTACCGGACAAGGTCAGTTCTGTTTAATAAATAGTGGTCACTTTGACCTTTTAGAGCTACCTGTTTAGGGCATGATTGTCAACCAGCTTCCACACGGCCTTCATCTGCGCCCCCCACAAATAGATGGGCTGGAACTATTGCTCCCACAACAAACATCGGGGGTGGGGGGGTGGAGGAGTTTGATTTCAGTGGGAGCAGAGTTAGGACCAACCAGGTGAAACTCTTGACTTTAGGGAGAGCAGAGCTAGGCCAATGTGGAGCGCTTCGGAAAATTCTAAGTTTATTAATATTTGCGTCCACAGTGAGCTCCGAGGATATTTGGAAAACATGGCCCTTAAACTCAGCAAGAGGACACGGACACAAAGATCTCCCTGACCACTGTTTTCAAAGAGATACATTCCTCCACCCCCTGAAATATGCAGCTCCCCCAATTCTGAGAAACCCTGGGCTGGCTCTCGTGTGTATCTGGCAGTGGTCAGCTCTTAACTTTAGTATTATTTGTATTGTGAGAGCCAGAAGCACCAACTGAGCTCCCCATCCTGCTACTGTACATACCAGCAGGCAGGATTGAACCTAGGACCTCTGGAACGTAGTGAATGAGTCTCTACCACATGAGCTAAAAGCCAGCTGGCTTCAACAAAAGCTGTAGGGCAGACTCAATCTCTCTAAATCAGTGGTTCTTGCTGCCACTCGGGCAAGCTCTCTACCTACTCCGGCCCCACTCCCAGAAGCAGCCAGTCCAGTCCTGGGGGGTAGGGCTGTCCCTCTGCACACTGTTCCTGCCTGACAGCACCATCCCCACAGCTCCCATTGGCCAGGAGAGCTGTGGTGCTTGCAGAGAGGAGCAGAACCATGTGCCCCCCCCCTTCCAGGAGCAGTGTGGAGCTGGGGTGGGCAGGGAGCCTGCCTTAGCCTCACTGAGCCCACCGCTGACAGAGGTAAGTGCTGCCCGGCGGGAGGCCGCATCTGAGCCCCCTCCCAGAGCCAGCATGCCATATCCCTGCCTGCACCCCAGTACTCTGCCCCACCCAAACTACTTCCTAGAACTTCACCCCTCATCCCCTCCTGCACCCCAGCCTGGTGCCCCAGGCTCAGCCCAGAGCCCCCTCCCACAATGCAAATCCCTCTCCCCTCGGAGCCTGCACCCCCTTCCGAACCTCAACACTGTGAAAGTGAGTGAGGGTGGGGGAGAGTGAGCAACGGAGGGGAAGGGGGGAAGTAGGAGAAGGGTGGGGCTTTGGGGAAGGGGCAGGGCCTCAGGGAAGGGGCAGGATGGATCCTGGGTTGCCCTTAGATTCAAAAAGTGTTCTTGGGTGTAAAAAGGTCCGAGCCCACTATTCCAGATAGTCTTGGCGCCACTAGAAGAGACAGAACACCACACCCAGGAGGAGTCTGGGGAAGATCTCAGAGCCTCAGACATCCCAGTTGAAATCCCGGACCAGCCCCCACTTGTAACATCGACAGACCTCGCTTATTGGCTGGCCTTGAACCTGGGACCCCTAGAGCTAAATGCATGAGCGTCTACTTCATGAGCCCCTCTCTCCCTCCCCAGTGCCATGAGAGGGGACAAGACACCACACCCAGGAGATATGTGGGACACACACAGACAGTTCCTGCCCCAGAAACTCTTGTATTTAGAGTTTAAATACAAGATCAATTGCCAGGACTGCTAATTAGTACACAATATAGTGAGAGGTTTTGGGGGTGATACGCCACAAATTATTTCACCTGGGGCAAATGACCATCTGAGGGTAAGAACTTCTGGTCACTTACAAGTCTTTTCTATAGCACCACTAACTTGTTTGTCTCGGTTAAATGAGAAAACCAGATTTCCTTTGAAATGCTGTGGTCAGAGGCCTGGGCTTTGTTTGCTTATTCCCAAAGAACATACCTCTCGTTAGAGCCCAAACTGGTACAGTCTTGTAACTACTCTTCTTCTTTCCTGTCTAATGCCAACTGTTCCCTAATGAAGTTAACATAATACAAAATGGTCCTTTATTGGATTAAGCTAGCATTCTTCCAAGCAGCACTCTCAGAGAAAGTAACTAATGGGCATAAGAAGTCAGCTTGAATGTGGATATTTATCCTGTTTAAACTACAGGCTCTCATGTTCATTCCTATTATCATCATCATGAATCGACCTTTTACCCTGCTACTCAGAAGAATAAAGTGCCTGAGTGTACTTTATCACTATGTTAGGCTGTTTTGTCAGAAAAGCTGCATCAACAGTTTTCCATCCTTCTTTGCCTCTCTGCCACAGTCCTTGAGATGAGATCACATGTCTTTGTCCAATGACAAATGCCTTAAAAAAAAGCAGAACTAGACTTTTCCCTTTATAAACCTACCCATAACAGAACACAGGAAAAATAAAAATCTATTGATGGAATATGTTAATAACCAGGACATGGTGACTTTAACATTCTTTTGACATCTAGCATTTTCAGATGAATTACTGTGTGACAGAGAAAAGTCTACTGAAGTTCAGAAATATGGCTGAAGTCTGGAATGTATTTTTAGTCTCTCTCTCTCTCTTTTGCAGGATCAATAATACATATCTAATGTATATTCTTAACATATTCCGCAATACACATGTACACACAAAAATAAAATAATAAAATTTAAGTTCCACTATCAAATTCTCAGATGATGTCAACTGGCAAAGCTCCACCAAAGTCAATCGAGCGCTGTCCGTTTACACCAAGAGAAAATTTGGCCCCTAGCATCACCACCAAAAGGAAGGAAAACTGGAATTAAAGTAAAAGATCAGGACTGATTCTGCTCTCACTTACACCAGAGTAAAACAAAATTAACATGGTGGACGTCAATGGAGTTACACTGGAGGTTGGTCACAATCATGCCCTTTGTGCCAACTCCTCATTTGGGGAGTGAAATTCCAACCCTGTGCAAAACAGGAGTCCCCATATAAATCCTAGGCACCTTAGTATCTCGGCAGTGCAGTTCACGTGGTAAAGAATGTTACCCATTGCCCAAGGCCTATAAGCGATGGAATCCTCAGACATGGTGGGATGGGTTAAAAGGACAGACCTATAGGCAAAACTCTATTTCCATGCTTTTGTGGGCCAAATTCTGCCACCATTCACACACCTGGGAACTCTACATCAATGCACCCCATGCATAGCCTAGAGAAGACGTTCCTTTGAAATCACATCCATCTCATTTGATTAATTTATGACTGAACCCTGCACTCTCATACTCAGGGTCAGACTCTATCCTGAGGTCATTGAGGTTCCTTCTGATTCACCAGAACAAAACATCAGTACAAAGACACCATAAACCATGCTGCAAGGAGGTCAATGGGAATGTTGCTTGAGTAAAGACTGCAAGATTGGCCCTTAGATCTGATGGTTTTTTAAAAGACATTGTTAATGTAGCATTTGTTTGTTTCTTCATTCAGGGGAGCAGGGTGCAATAAGCAGGCTGAAAATTTAATTATTATGGAAACATTGGAGAGTTGAGACAACTTCTAAAACATACAAGGCTGGATTGAAATTCCTAGTATAAATGAGAATTAAGCCAACAGTATTCAGTCAGTGAGTGATTGGCACCATTACTGTTTAGAATTTAATCCTGTAAAACCTCTATTGTCTATGCTGTAAATAGATATTCAGAGATTTTTCCAAAAACACCTCTATTTATCAGACCAATGGCACAATTAGCGTCTGTGGTGAAGAGGTCATTCTGTACATTTTTATATTTGTTTGCATTATTTAATATTGAGCCATATTTGGGAACTTTATAATATGTATATTGACATCACAACTTTTGCAAATGCAAAGAAATCAAGATTCAACTGCATTTCAGGATGCTTATTTCACACCGAAAACACCCACATAAGGGGGAAGAGTGGATCTGATCTTTTTTTAGTGGAGTTTGGTTTTTTAAGGAGAATTTAAGTGACACTATTTGGGGGCAGTTTACTCCCAGTGACTCAGAGATTGTAAAGCCTCCTCGCGATAATCTAACCTGACCTACATAACAAACCAGAGAATCCCACCCAGCAATTCCTGCGTCTAACCCAGTAATATCTGCTTGACTCTGAGCAGCTCTTTTTAAAAAACATACAATCTCAATTTGAAAACTCCACGCGATATGATCCCCTTCAGAATCTGCATAGCACTTTACTGCACCACTCAAAAACAGTTGTATTAGGAATGTATTTCCCATGGAGCCCCACTGAAGTTGGACTATTTGTGGAGCAAGATGTTACTCGGTGTGACTAAAGGTATCAGAGTCTGGCTGTTAATAGGCAGGTGCAATACAAGGCACAGATTGCACAGCATTATTTTTGCATATGTTCAGGTTCCCATCGACAATGGATCATAGTAACTGCACTTTCTGAGCCACATCTGTCATGTCATTAATATAGCACCCCAAGAGTCCCTGATATTATGTATTCAGCATAGCAGTCTGCAAGGGCAACACAGAAGCTCACAATGATCCATCTGTTTCCGGGATGTCTTATCATATACGTCAATGGTTCTCAAACTTTTGTACTGGTGACCCCTTTCACAAAGCAAGCCTCTGAGTGCAACCCCGCCTCCCCCACTTATGAATTAAAAACATGTTTTATTATATATTATTTATATTATTTAGTACCATTATAAATGCTGGAGGCAAAGTCAGGTTGGGGTGGAGGCGGACAGCTCACGACCCTCCTATGTAATAACCTCACGACCTTGAGGGGTCCAAACCCCAATATTCTTCCATTCAGATTGCTTAAAAGATGCAAACTGTGCAGTAAGAGCTAGGCACAAGGCACATTTACTTTTCATTTAATTTCCCTTCACCATAATCCCTATTAAACTGCACTAGGAGCTTGATTTTGGTTGTGCTAGAACAACGCTTCCTTGGCAGTTATAAAACACTGCACAAGGTCCTTTATCACACCAGTTATTAATGAAACATCATGAAAATTAAAGCGCATCTGTTTTCTACCATGACTAGTGTTGGGTTGTATATAGGAGCCACCACTGTACAGTGATGCTGTGCTGGGTTTTAGGGTATTTTAATTTATTAATGTGGCCAGATTTTCAAAAAAGCTGTTCCCAATTCAACAAAGTACTGGCTTACCTGATTCACCCCTAAATGTTTCTCAAAGGTTAAAAAAAGCACTGTGTTTAGGTTACAACTATATTTTGTGTCTACATTATTTAAGATAATTGAAAACAAGATTGTGGAAATGTTCATTTGCATGTTTAAGCATTTTCTGTGCTTGAACCAAAAGGCATTTTTGGTGAAAAACATCAGTGGTTGCAACTTAACTCTTGTTGCTTTATTCTGACACTTTTTAAAAATAAAATTACACTCCATGGCAATGAAACATCAGTGTTTATAATAGGTTATAGTGTGCCAATTTAGGGTAATCAACTATAATGTAGAAACAAAGGCTGTAACTAACACTCCCTTAAAGTTGCTGTCACTCCCAAAGAAGTGCTGGGACAGATGTTGCTCTTGCATGCATCTGGAGTAATTGCACGGACTTTCACGGATTGGCACGGCTGTAGCAGAGACCCGAGTCTGACCCATTGGGGTTTCATAAGGCACCATGGAGGAATCAAGGCAGGGAGCATGAAATACGTACCCCAGAGGAACCCGCACATAACGTGAAGAGCCCGACCTAGTCCCCAGCCCTTCTTTCTATTCTGCACAAACATCCTCCCAGGCGCGGCTCCTAACTCCCGGGACTGGAGCCGGACCCCAGGGAGCTGACCGGCACGATGGCCCCCGAATCAGCTCGAGGCGAAAGCCCGGGGGGTGCGAACCAGCCCGGCCAGGGGGAGCTTTGCGAGGGACCCGCGCTCACCCGCCTGGGGTTACTCTCGGTCAGCTCGAGCTGCTTTCTCCGGGCTTCCTCCCCCCGCAGCACCGGCGTGAGGCTCCGTCTAAGACAGCGGAAGGGGGGGGGGGCAAAGCAGCCCCTCCCCCCGCCAGCCCGGCGCTGTAGCTAGTGGCTCGAGGGGCCTTTTCTCAGCCACTCGACGTGAACAAACCCCTTCAAAATACAGGGGGGGGGGGCGAGAACCGGGGAACCGCACAGGAGCGTGTCGGGGGGGGGGAGAGGAGACTGGGGGAGACTGAGGCGGGGGAGCCTGGGACAGGGTGGGGAGGGGGAGATTGGGGTGGGGGGGCAGGGCGGGGTGGGGAAGGAGAGACAGACTGGGGCAGGAATGGGGGAGCCTGGGGCGGGGGGGGGAGGGAGACTGGGAGAAACTGAGGCGGGGGGAGCCTGGGACAGGGATGGGGGGGGGAAGCGGAGAGAGCCTGGGGCGGGGGCTGCCCCAGAAGCGGGGGAGAGACCAGGGGAGCAGAGAGGCGACCCTGCAGACACAGCTCTGAAAGCGCCTCCCTTGCATAGGGCGGGCAGAGGACCCCGCTTTAAACAGCCCCCCCCCCGCGAGCCCTACCTGGCTGCACCGTGGCCTCCCCGCTGCCCGCACGCCCCGCTCCCGGGCGCTGCTGCAAAGCGCGGGGCTCGAACCCGCGGCGCCTTTTATAGCCGGCCCGGCCGCCGCGCCGCGAGGTTACTGCCGGTCAAACGCGGCTCCCGGCGGCGGCTGTTTATGTCGAGCCGTCACTCACCCGCGGCACGTGCAGACCCGGCCCGCCTCTTAAAAGGGCGATGGGCGCAACGGGGTGGGGGGTCCGCGCAGTCGGGCCCCTAGTGGGGGCGAGTCACCAGCTGCGGCAGCGCCCCCCCTGCGAGGGACTAGTTGCCTGGGCTGCAGCGCAGCCGACGTCGGGAGTGGCTCCTCCAGGATCAGGCAGGGCGGGAGTCCTCCCTGCTCTAGCTATTGCAACCTGGGCAGGCGCCAGCCCAGAGTTTCTGATTTCCTTAGGGGTGCTCAACCCCCACTCTGTCCTAGCCCCCCCCCTCCAAGGGCTCCCTGCCCCAAGGGCCCACCCCCACCTACCTGCTGCCCCAGCTACACCTCCCTCCCCCAGCACCTCCTGCTGAACAGCTGATCAGGGGCTGGCTGGAGGGCAGGAGCGGATTGGCAGGGCCTGCCCATGAGTGCTAAGCACCCACCAAGTCAGTGCCCCTATGGCTTTGCCCAGCCCTCCACATGATGGGAGTGGGGGTAGCCAAATCTGCAGAGAGGGGGGCACTGCAAGCGCATGAGCCAGGTCCCACCTCCCCTCCGACAGTGGGGTAGGGCCAAACCTGCAACTCCAGAGGCTGCAACACCCAGTGCAGAAAGCCAAGGCCTGTCAGCCCTGCAAGCACAGGAGCTGCCCCTATTGGCTGAAAGCCAGGCACAGCCCAACCCTCCTGCGATGTAGGACCTGACTGAAACCACCCCAGGGCCCTCCACCCCCTGACTGTTTACTAGATCACAACACGCCATAAACATTTACAAAGGAGTCCTGTGCCCCTAAAGGTTGAGAATCACTGTCCTAGCAAAGGGTCTGGGCCTCACTGGGTGAGTTTCCCTCGCTGGGTCCTGTTACATTGTTCAAAATGGCCCCTTCTGCCTTAAACTCCATCTCTAGTCCCTCTCCTCCCTGAGCAAGGCCAGGGATAGATAACACACAGCAAAAAGTGCAGTTACTCCGGAGCATTGCATGCGTCTTACGGGAGTTGTTAGCAGAGCTAAAGCGAAGGCATGACTGGGGGGGAGGGGGACTTTGAATACATATCTTTATGAGCAAAGGGGCCACTAGTATCCATAGGATCTTAACATTAATTGGGCATATTCAGGCAACCTCCAGCAGTTTATAAAGTCTGTAAACTTGGATGTTTTATAAAGCTGAGGAAGAATGGTTATTTATACAAATATTCACGCCAGAAGTTAGTTCATTAAGCAAGGTCTGACTGACTTCTCCCCTGACAGCAAGCTGGGAGGGGGAAGAGACTTCAGGAGCAAAACTATTTACATGAATACAATCCTGCTCTGCTTAGACACCCAGCAGAGAGAGGGGTGTTGCTTGAAGTAATCGTTAGGTTACAAATGACTTTTGTACGGAATGGAGGGGTAGTGAAATGGTGTTATCAATGTTGGTATATTAATAAAGGGGAGTAGAACTGTGCTTAATCTATCCCAAATGAGGTGGTCACCCACAGCTGAAAGGACATCATTAAGCCAGGGGCTCCAATGCCAGAGCCCATGGAAAGTAAAGGATCTGGAAATAGTGCACACCTTCTGCTTGGGCCCAAGGGTGGTGATGTGGTTTAACCTGTTCTTCCCCACTATTGAAAAAAGCACTAAAGAGGCTTCAGTAGGAGCTTCTGTGTTATTTTGAATGCTCAATCCAAGCTGAAATCACTTGTGGTGGGACCCACTTTCTGCCCAGTCTGCAAAGAACTAAAAATCACTAAGAGACTGACCAGAAGAGGGCACAACCGAGAGGCAGGTAACAGCCGAGAACAGGAGCAGCCGGGCAGAGCAAGTGTTCAGATGGTAGAGCAAGCCGGGTGTCTTCTTCCCCAGGTGGGAGGTGAACTCACACAGATGCACCTCTGAAGCCTGGGTCCACCCTGACCAAGGACAATCACTGTGAGTGGGGTATGGGTAGGGGTGAAAGTAGGTCAGTACAGGCTGGTATGGCATACTGGTAAGAAGCCAGTATCAGCCCATACCCAGCTGTCATTAAAGCATGCTGTAGCAAAGGACCCTGGTAGTGCTTTAATGTCATTGCCACCCCACCCCCCAGGTCGGCAAGGCATCAGCATAGTTAAACCAGTGTAACAGGCTATTTTTTTAACACCACCTTCAGTTAAACCAATGCCACCTTGGGTGTAGAGGAGCCCTCTGGTTAGTGGAAACAAACCAGGAATGAAATCTTGGACCTGTTGAAGTCAATAGTTTTGCCATTGACTTCAATAGTGTCAAGATTTCACCCCATGTTACTTATTGTAGGTACTTAGTGGAAGTGGCGAAAGTTAGCAGTTCACCAACAACCCACAGGCTGCAAGTTATTTGTCCAACTATTTATGAAACATTAGGGAAAAAAAGGCTAAACTCAAAAGTAGAATTATTTGCAGTGCATAATTTGATCAGCTGTAGTTGTAAGACAGTCAACATTTTTTTCCAGCTGCTTGGGAAATGTGCTGGATTACCTAGTTTACTGGACTTGGAGAAAGATCCTAAACTGGTGTAATTTGTGATAGCTCCATTATTACCCCAGCTGAAGATCTTCCAAGATTTTTTTTTGCTGTTCAGCTTTCTCCTTCTGCAATGGCTAGTGATATCTCACGATTAGAAAGAGAATCACAAAAGCCCCTGGAGCCTAGGCTGTGCGGGTATATTGCACGTTTTCCCCCACAAATAAAATTCTATGGTAAAAACATTTAATGTGCAAGAGATAAATTCTAGATTAGGGTTCCCATTGCAGATCCATTGCTCATATGTAGTCAAGTCTTTTGCATTACTGTATATCAGGGGTTTTCAAACTGCAGGTTGGGACCCCTCACGGGGGGGTCACAAGATTATTACATGGGGGTCACGAGCGGTCAGCCTCCACCCCAAATCCCGCTTTGCCTCCAGCATTTAATGATGTAAAATATAAAAATAGCATTTTTTATTTTGAAAGGGGGGGGGGGAGGGAGGGTTGCAATCAGAAGATTGCTATGGAAAAGGGTCACCAGTACAAAAGTTTGAGAACCACTGCATGTACATGCTGGTAATGCTTTGCTTTAACATGAGCAACCTGGCTGGTGGGAACAATATCTGAATCTCCTGATTTCTGTGTGTTTCAATGCTCAGCCATAAAGTTACATTAATTTTTAACTGTAATTCTTTCATTCTTTAAAGAAAAATAATGAGATGGAAGTGAGTGATCACCCCCTGAAATAAACTCAAGAGATTGCAGTGATCACACTTTAAAATAAAAATTAACCACGTGAGCCTCAAACATACCAAATAAATGTGCTTACTCACATATGCACTGTATAGGGTCACACCTTGAATTCAACACAAAAGGTATAATTAAGTAGAATTATGCCAAATGATATAATCTCAAGGAATAAATTAAGTCTATGGGATTGAATGGATTAAGCTCTGGATAGAATTTGATTCATGTTCGGATATCAGTTCCATCACTGCAGTTGCAGAGTAACTCCATTCATCTCAATGCTTTGGATTTATACCAGTGAAATGGAGACCAAGTTAACCCTACCTTTTCCAGTACAGGTCAAAACTCACAAGAGGAGTCATTATGACCCATTCCACTTTCCTCTTCCAAAGAACCCAACAATTCTCCCCCAGCCCATCTCCTCCATGAGACCAACCACCTGCAGGCCTGGACCAGCATGGGGCAGACAGGATGCACTGGCCAGAAGCAGGAGAAAACAGACATGGAGGCAGCAGCAGGAGTGAGAGGGGAGACAAGGGTTGGGAGAGGTGGGAGGGGGCTGTAGTTGCTCAGGATGCTGGTGGTGGGTAGTTAGGGGGATGGGAAAGTGGAATCTTCCGAGGGTTGTGGAAGAGAGCTCATTTGATAGGGGGGAACAGAAGGAAATAGACGTAGGAAAGGAGGCTGGGTACTTGGGGCATATCAAATAAGCTTATTCATCCTTAATGCTCTAAGAGGTAAGCCATGTGGGAACTCTCCAAGCATGTTCCTGAAGCCTTATGCAGTAGACCAATGTCACACTCAGGCCTGGTCCAAAACCCATTTGAAATCAGCGAGAGTCTTTCCATTGACGTCAGTGGGCTTTAGATCAAGCATTTGGTATCTTCCTATGAGACTGTCACATATTTATTTGGCCATTTGCTCGTTCAGACCCCTCTCACTGGATTTTCATTGAGCTCTTTTCTCTCTTGTACCGGTTTGGTTGCATTTCCCACGTCAGGGCCAGAGACATTGCTGATGCTGGATCTAATACAGGGATGAAAGCAACTTGGAGGACTTATTTAAGACTAGCATAAGTGCCCGGCGTTGCTCGGGTCAGTCGGAGGTGGGAAGGGGTCAGACAGCTGACACCCCCTGACCAACCCCAACACCCCTCACCCACCCCGACACCTTCCCACCCCCCCAGACCAAACCCGACACCCCCCGGCTCACTTACCCCCCGACCAAACCCGACACCCCCACCTGACCCCCCAAGCAAACCCAACACCCCCGCCTCCCCCCCCGACCGAACCCGACACCCCCACCTCACTTACCGTCCCACCAAACCCAACTCGGATCCGTTGCAGGTGGGGAGGGGGCCCAGAGCCGAGGGATTCCGGGGACCTTCGCAGGTGGGGGGGGGCACAGAGCTGATGGATTCCGGGGTTCCGTTGGGAGGGGGGAGGAGCAGAGAACTGAGGGATTTCCGGGGTTCCGTTGGAGGAGGGAGGGGCAGAGAACTGAGGGATCTCCGGGGTTCCGTTGGAGGAGGGAGGGGCAGTGAGCTGAGCGAGTGCAGTGTCTGTTGGAGGGGGTATTATGACATCATCACCACATAGCTGCCCAGCTGATGTGATTGGCCCTTAAAGACTTTCACCCCTTGGGGGCGTCAGAGGTGAGATTCGAATTTTTTTTGACCCTTACGACCATCTAGACCCCAAGACCTCTAACTGTACCAAATTTCAAGTCTGTGGCTCAAACGGTGCGGGAGGAGTTCGCAGTCATACATACATACATACATACATACACACACCACTTGACTTTTAGATAGATAGATAGATAGATAGATAGATAGATAGATAGATAGATAGATAGATAGATAGATAGATAGATAGATAGATAGATAGATTAGCGGCTGTGTTTGTTGTGTGGTGATACAGACTAAAACACTAACCCAGGTACCTATCCTTGTAACAAAGCCCGATGCCAACCCTGTCCTCATATCCATTCAACTGACACCATCATAGGACCTAATCACATCAGCCACACCATCAGAGGCTCATTCACCTGCACATCGACCAATGTGATATATGCCATCATGTGCCGGCAATGCCCCTCTGCTATGTACATTGGCCAAACCGGTCAGTCTCTACGCAAAAGAATAAATGGACACAAATCTGACATCAGGAATCATAACATTCAAAAACCAGTAGAACACTTCAACCTCCCTGGCTATTCCATTGAAGTTCTGAAGGTGTCAATTTTAAAACAGAAAAACTTTCAAAATAGACTCCAACGAGAAATTGAGGAACTGGAATTAATTTTCAAATTGGACACTATTAACCAAGGGCTAAACAGGGTATGAGTGGCTCTCTCATTACACTAATTGATTGCATTTCCCTTCAATAGTTCTTATCTCCTGTTAGAGATCCACTTCAAAAGGTTTTTTTCTCCTGCTGATAATGGCCCATCCAAATTAAACAGCCTCTTAGAATTGGTATGCTAATGTACAACTCTTTTTTGCTTTCTCTGTATATAAATACATCTTACTTCTGTTCCATTCTATGTATCCAATGAAGTGAGCTATAGCCCACAAAAGCTTTATTTATGCTGAAATAAACTGGTTAGTCTCTAAGGTGACAAGTCTTCCTTGTCTTATTAGAGGACTTACTGATCCGCTGGAGTCCTGAGCAGGGGGCGGGGCCTCATCTGGAAGAGGTGGGGGCTTTAAATCCCCAGGCCTTTTAAATCAAGATTTAAAGGACCCAGGGCTCCAGCTGCGGTAGCAGCGGCTGGGAGTCCTGAGCCCATTAAATCACCCCTGGAGCTACCAGCTGCACAGGCAGCTGGGAATCCTGGGGGGGCAATTTAAAGGCCCAGGGGTTCCCAGTCACCCCTACTGCAACTGAGGCCGGGCCCTTTAAAAGCTCCCCCAAAGCCCAGAGCATGGGGTAGCAGCAGCAGCCGGGAGCCCCCAGGGCTCCATTGGCAATTTAAAGGGACTAGGACTCTGCTTCTGTAGTAGCAGCCAGGAGCCCCAGGCCCTTTAAATCATCAGCTTAGGGAAGCCAGCCTGGTCCAGCACAGTGTTCCGGCTCTTGCTGGTAGGCAGGACTGGACTGTACCAGCTTCCTTTCACCTCTAGTAGATCAATTGCACCAGTACATTTAAGTGAGACAGGCGAGCTCTACAGTGTCTGTCTCTCCCTCACACACCCCCATGAGAAATTTGTGCCACTTTGTCACCCATGCCAAGAGATTCTCCAATATAAAGTGAGAAGATTTAAGCCCCTCAACCCAAAGGCTGCGTATTACAAGAGCAAAAGGAATAAAAGCTTAATGTGCCTTTTACCGTTTTTATAGACTCCTAGAACTTAAGGTCAGAAGGGACCATTCTGCTCATCTACTCTGACCTCCTGCAACGCAGGCCACAGAATTTTACCCACCCATTCCTGCAATATATCTCACCTATATCTGAACTGTTGAAGTCCTCAAATCTTGGTTTAAAGACTTCAAAGTACAGAGAATCCTCCAGCAAGTGACCCCTGCCCCCTGCTGCAGGGCCTCTGCCAATTTGCCCTGGAGGAAAATTCCTTCCCGACCCCAAATATGGCGGATCAGCTAAACCGTGAGCATGTGGGCAACACTCACCAGCCAGACAACCCGGAAAGAGTTCTCTGTAGCATCTTAGATCTCATCCCCTCCAACTTTCCATCATATACCACCAGGCCCCTCTATTACCATAGTCAAAGATCAATTGCCAAAATTGTTTTCCCATCACACCATCTCCTCCATAAATTTATCAAGCTTCATCTTGAAGCCAGCTAGGTCTTTTGCCCCCACTGCTTCCCTTGGAAGGCTGTTCCAGAATTTCACTCCTCTGATGGTTACAAACCTTCGTCTAATTTCAAGTCTAAGCTTCCTTTGGGTTTCTTGCAGTAAAATTATGGGGATACATCTGAAATTCTGAACTCTTTAATTGTACGTGACCTCGTTTGGGCCCAGGCCAGGAAGCACAAAAGATGTGAAACTGTTTAGTAAAATTTCATTCAGGAAATTGCTTCCTAACAACCTTTGATAGCTGTCTTCTTACTTGACAGTGTTACAACACAGCCTTTGTGCCAAGCTTCCTCCTTCCTAGCTATTGGATTTGAACAAACTGGAAGTTAATCAAGCATCTGACCTGTTTTTTTGAACTTCTTGAACTAGATTTTAGATTTAGGGAGAGGGTACAGGGCAGGGCCGGCGACAGGAATTTTGGGGCCCTGTATGGCAGACCATACGGGGCCCCCCCGTCTCCCGCCGCCCGCGGGGCCCCCCTGGCCAGTCTCCCGCCGTCCACGGCCCCCCCGCCCACGGCCAGTCTCCCGCCGCCTGCGCCCCCCCCCCCCGGCCGATCTCCCGCCGCCCGAGGGCCCCCCCTCCGCCGGTCTCCTACCTCCCGCGGCCCCCCCCCCGACCGATCTCCCACGCCCCCCCCCGGCCGGTCTCCTACCTCCCGCGGCCCCCCCCCGGCCGGTCTCCAGCCTCCCTCCCTCCCTCCCGCCGGTCTCCTGCCTCCCGCGGCCCCCCCCCCCCGGCCGATCTCCAGCGCCCCCCCCGGCCGGTCTCCTACCTCCCGCGGCCCCCCCCCAGCCGGTCTCCTGCCTCCCGCCCCCCCCCCCCAGCCGGTCTCCTGCCTCCCGCGCCCCCCCCCCGCCGATCTCCCGTGGGCCCCCCCCGCCCGTCTCCTGCCTCCCGCGCCCCCCCCCGCCGGTCTCCTGCCTCCCGAGGCCCACCCCCGGCCGATCTCCAGCGCCCCCCCAAGGCCGGTCTCCTGCCTCCCGGGCCCCCCCCCCGGCCGATCTCCCGCGGCCCCCCCCCCCCGCCGATCTTCCTTGGGCCCCCCCCGGCCGATCTCCAGCCCCCCCCCCAGGCCGGTCTCCTGCCTCCCGGGCCCCCCCCCCGCCGATCTTCCTCGGGCCCCCCCCAGGCCGGTCTCCTGCCTCCCGGGCCCCCCCCCCGCCGATCTTCCTCGGGCCCCCCCCCGCCGATCTCCTGCCTCCCGCCCGCCCCGCCCCGCCGATCTCCCGCAGCCCCCCCCCCCCCCCGCCGGTCTCCTACCTCCAGCGGGCCCCAACCCCGGCATGTGCTGCGGCCGCGTGGCCGGCCGGGAGAAGCAAAGGGGGGCGGGGCTGGCTGCTGGGTGCCGGGGGAGGGGGCTGGTGAGCGCGCCTCGCTCACAGCCCCGGCAACAACGGTTACAGCTGTACCGGCCCCAGACTTCAGGGGGGCCCCCCTGAAGTCCGGGGCCCGGTACAGCTGTAACCGTTGTACCACCCCGTCGCCGGCCCTGGTACAGGGGTCTCTGCAGGGAACTGTGACTCTCCACCCTCAGGCTGGGCGTCTCATTATCCTTTGCTGTCTTGTCCCCCTCTTCTTCCTCCCCACTCCCGCCAGGCTGCGAGCTTGGGCTGCTGTCAGGCATAGGGGGGGGCACCAGCTTAATAATACTGCCCAGGGCCCATAAATCCTAAGGGTGGCCCTGCTTAAGGCCTGTAACTTGCACAATGCCACCTGCCCTAAGGAGGGTGTGAAGTGCTACATTATCCAGAGGGTTTGGCTACATAATGATTTAAGGGCTATCATAATTAGCCGTTTGAGAGGGTTCTGAATTCTCCGTGACTGCTATTATCCTCACCATAAGGGAGGTGAGACCTGTGTTACACAGACATCAATATTCTGTATCCTTTCTGTACTCCCCACTCAAATATCTACCAGGGTATATTTTAAAAAGCAAAACAAAGTAATTGAATACGCTTTGTTTAACAAATAACTCTAACGAAGTTTCAAAAGAGAGAGACAGAGAGCCTCAGCTGGTGCAAACCCATTCGGCTCAATGGAACTACACTGAATACCTGCCACTCTGGTCCATCGTTTTAAAGCAGTTTTCAAAGCAAACAAAACATGTAGAGCCGCCAGTTAAAATACTTAGATATTCTAAATTGAGTAATCAGACACTTTTCATCTTCAAGTTCTCCAAATGCAAAGATACAATAAATATATGTTTAGTGTATTAGAATATTAAAGGTCCACACCTACTTCTAGGAAATCAGTGGTAAAACTCAGCAACTTCAAAGGAAAGCAGAAACTGGTAAAAGACTAAAACAGCATGTATGATAGCAAAGGCTTGTAAAAATTAACAAGAGCAAGGAACCTGCTTAAGCATTTCAGCCTGTGCTATATAATCTGGGCCAGATTTTCAGAGGGCTATTGTGTACATGTACATTGAACTCGAGATATATGCACAGTTGAAAGCTTGTGTGCAGGCCGCCTGGCTGCACATTAGAAGTGCACAGGTCAGATGTACAAAATTGTACTTTTAACAGTTTTGTCTACCCTCGCAGTACCCAATGAAAAGCACATGTGAGAGTCTAGGGCTGTGCATACAAATACTAGAGTCATGATGCTAGTGCATGGGACCAGGAAGTGAAGCTTGCTGCAAATGGAAGTGAAAGCAACTATACACAGAGCTCTCTCAATTGCCCAAAGTGAACACAACGTACAATGGGAGAAATGTTTTCCCTGCAAACTCAGTTTGAGTAATTTAGGTCCAGATCTTCAGCTGGTTTAAATTAGTGCATCTCCATTGATCTGGTGCTACCTGTAATGATCAAAACTGGAAATTCTTTTATGCAAGACTGAATTCTGCTCTCAGTTACTTTGGCTTATTATGCCAGGGTAATTTGATTGCTTAAACACCAGTCTAAGCAAGTTCGAAACCTGGCCGCAACTTCTTATTCAGACTCACTCTCAAAGGGCTTGTCTACACTATGAAGTTAGGTTGAATTTATTGAAGTTGACCTGTAGTCTCCGATTTTCCAGAAATGGATGGTGTATATCCCCACTATTGACATTCCGTTGCCAGAGGGCATCCCCACAACCATGGGTAGCATCGACTCACGGAGCAATGCACTGTGGGCAGCTATCCCACAGTTCCTGCTCCCGATTGGAATTCTGGGTTAGGCTCCTAATGCCTGATGGGACAAAAACCATTATCAGGAGGTATTTTGCTCTGCCTGCATCGACTTTTCTCCCCACAGAGCAATCAGATCCAGTGTCTCCAGTATGGAGCACGTTTAAATTTTGCAAGTGGCTTTTCCTTAATAGTGTTCACCAAGAAGGAAAAACAAAAATGCACCTTCAACATTTTGATCCTTTTAATTCATGTCAAAACTCAAACTGCTCCATGTCCACCTATTTATTTATCCACTTAAATATTTCCGAGAGCCCTATCATGATGAGCAGTAACTCATACATTTCAGGCCTGATCCAGGGCCCATTCCAGTGTAAAGACCTCCCATTTAATTCAACGTACATTGGACTGAGAGCCAATAAAACAAATACATATCTTTGAAATAGTTCCGTCTTCAACACTGATGATCCTGAGCTTACAGAACAGTAAAACATCTGAATTGTTAAGTTCTCTCTCACTAACAAGGAGAGCTGCCCCCTTCCTTATAACGTGTTAAACTTGTGTTAATCTGTGATCTCTGTCTAGAATTCTAGACAAAGCTGTTGCAGATATTGACATTCACATGTTTTTAAGGAAGACTTGATCCAACAGCAGCAGTCTAGGACAGAAAGATCAGAGGTTTCCAGGAGTCCTATTCATAGTCTCCTGGGTTATTGCATCACTGTAGGTGGAATGGTTAGTTTTCTCAGGAGAAATAATCTGTACAGTGATATATTCTCAGTAGCTAGCATGCACCTCTATTACCTACGAGAGCAGTGATTCTGAAAATACACAGGCCAGAGACAATGGATAGGCGTTATCCAGTTAAGAAAGAGTAGAGGGGTGGAAGTAAAAAAACCAAACACCACGGATCTCAAAGATGGAATGCATATACTATAATTCAGAACATCCTCTGGTCAACCACAAAGTCTTCAGTAGTTTAAGTTTTGGGAGGTTGCATTTCCCTTCTTAAAACAGGGTAACCAATACAATGCAACTGCGGTATATTTTTCATTCTGGGTGCCAGAAACACCAAGCAAACCGCCATAAAACAAATCGTACGCCAGACTTCTAAAATGTAACTTAGTTTTTTAAAGAGTCACCCAGGGAACCATTTTGAAATATCCTTCAGTATTTCAGAGAAAAGAGCGAGATGGCGCGGTTAACTTTCTTCAGGGGACACAGAACCAGGGCAGATCGCCTTCTGCCCAAGATAGAACACCAGTGCTATTAACTTCGGGTTCCTATACCTTCGTCTGAGGCATCTGGTGCTGGCCCCATGGCTGAGACAATCTGGCAATTCATATGTTCCGAGTACACACACATTGGGCCCGATTCACTATTCGGTCACTCTAGTTTTAGAACTTAAAATCAGTGGAATTGTGATAGCTTATAACTGGTGAGTCAGTCCCATGATTGTATTTGTTCCTTTGTCTTTCCCCCTCCCCCCGTGCTACAACCTCCTAGGCTGTGGTTAGACTGGGGCTGTTTTAGCACTAAAAACCCTCTTTAGCGCTACAATAGCCCTGCCAGTACACACTCCCAAGCCACTTTTTCCGCTTTAACTGACCTTTTAAGGCGGCACTGGTATACCTCAAAACGAGAGGAATAAAGCTCTCAGTGCTGCTGTTGTAACACAAGGGATGCAATGTGTACTACCCTTGCGTGATAGTGAGCCTCCAGCCTCCGGCTTCCTGTCCCAGAATCCCCATTGCATCCTCTCTGGCCACCATTTAAAACTCTTCTGTCCCGTCCCCAGGTGACCCCCACGTCAGAACCCTCCCCCAAAATCATATAAAAATTGGAAACCGTGCCGCTCCGGGCAGCAGGGCTGCGGGGTCCCCTGCCGCTGCGGGCGGCAGCCAGGAGGTGCTCCCAGCCCCTGCCCCGCCGCTGAAACCCCCCCAAATAAATGCTTAGGGAAGGGAGGTGCAGAGCCTCTCAGTTTCAGAAATGAAACTGACAGCCAGAAGTTCCCTCCCTTCCCATTCCCCCCTCACCCCACTCCTTTTCAAAGAGGGCTGCACCCAGCTGAATGCTGGGATACCTGCCCTATCATGCAACTGCTTCTGTCGCCAAAAGCAGGACAAATGTGTTCGCTCTCTTGCGCTAGAGGACTTCAATCTGGACACCCTCTAGCGCAACAGCTGTAGCGCTAAATCGGGAAGCGCTATAAACAACAGTGCTTCCCCCTGTAGTCTAGCCACAGCCCTAGTGTCACCTACAACTTATGTTAAACCACTGTGATTCAAATATGGATACACATGATCTCATTTATGATAAATAAATAGCAAATTCCTCTCAAAACAAGGCTTCATTCCCCCATGAATCCAATTCATTATTGATCAGGTTGAATGTGTTAATCTCGGATATCCTGCTGCATAGAAGAAATCCATATGGTCCCCTGAGATATCTCTGTCTCCTTCACATCCCAAAACAAAAGAAAAAAAATGGAGATTCACTCTATTAACAGAATAAAGGAAGCTGTTCTTGAGAGCTGATGTAATTAAAGCTGGCCTTCAAAGCAAATGTTTTGTACCCTGATTTTCTTCTTTATGGTGTATAGTAAAGGATCAAAGACCACTTGAAGGGATTTTTTTAAAGGCAGAAAAAATCCCCAAACCTTAAAAATAACGGGAATGTGACGTCTGGTCACCTCTGGTTTTGCTGGGGAAGTCAGAGGTCTCAGATGCAGAACATGAGCTCTCTCAGTCCTTAAATGAACGGGTTTGGAATGCCGAATCAAAGACATACTTTCTCACAGGTGTTTCTCAGGTATTTGAAATTAAATGTGGATTTACCTACTCTCTCACACACCTTTTCTTATAAAAGAATAAAAAAGCAAAAAATCTTGAGACAGGAAGAGAATACAACCCCAATTCTATTTCTCTGCAGGTCACATGCATACTCTGCAAAAATCCCTCTGCAATTTAAAAAAAAAAAAAGAGCTAATCACTGCATCTCAAAGCAAAGCAAGGCTGGGATTAGAACACCCAATTCAATGGGAACTGGGTGTCCAAATTCCTTAATCAACTTTAAAAGTTCCACTCTAAGCAGGGCCGGCCCATAACATTTTGGCACCTGAGGCGGGGAGCTGAAATGATGCCCTCCCCCCCGTGTCCCCTCACTTGGTCCAAAACTTTGAAAGGTCTCAATTCTGCCTTCTTCCTGTTCTACTCCTCTCATGGTACTGCTCTGCTACCTACCCCAATAAAGGAGAACAAACTTAAAATGCCTTGTTCAAAAACTAAGTAACGCTTAACTTTCAAACACCTGAACACCAAATGTAACTTTTCTTGTCTGCATAGTAAACACCGGCATTTTGATCTGTTTGAATAACTAAAGTGGTGCTTTCCAGGCCTTCTTTGTTGCAAAGATTTGAACTGGTTTCTGAAGGCCCACAGTCTGGGCCAGATCATGCTCTACTGAGTTGGTTGCAAGGCCGACCGGCCTCTCCTATGTCATTGTGGAGCGTGGATGTGTTTTTATTGATTTCAGTTTGGAGAAGCTGCGTTCTCCACTGGCAACTGTTACAGGAAGTGTTAGAAGTATGCGGAGAGCCACGAAAGCATTTGGAAAGAGGGTGGTCATCTTATTTGTGCACATACATTCCAGAACAGCCTTTGGAATTGATCCTACCAAAATGTATCACCTATATCACTCGCATTGATATCACGCATGTCATCATGTGTCAACACTGTCTCTAGTGCCCTGCATTGCTGGTGTAGGTCTTCTTCAGGTAGAGTGAGGAGTTTTGGAATATCATACAACATCCCAAATATACTGCTGTGTTCCTTGAGCTGCATGAAATGTTCAACTGGCTGTATCTAACACCTGGTTAAAGAATTCAACTTTGAATTGTTGTCTGGGGTCTCTTATGGGATAATCCCATGCCTCTCAATCTAAATGTGTTCTTCAGTGACTCTTGTATTCTTGAAGGGATGGGAAAATAGCTTCAGTGTGATGTTCCAACTTCTGTGCCCTCTTCAGAACATTTTGAAATCCCTCATATGACCTGCAAGACAGTAGTTATTGTTGTCAGTAGCTACTGGTGTGGTGCTCTGCTCTTGTTCAATGAGGATATCAGTCGGCTGCGTGCGTGTTCCCTCTGTGTGCGGTCTCAGCTCTTCAGATCGCTGACACAGCAGACCTCGAGAGAACCTGTAGCGGGGTGACCACCCGCTCCCTGCCCGACGGGGCTTGAAACAGCCCAGGAAGGGGGTTGTGGCTGGGAGCCAGCAAACTCCCAGCTTGGTTGGGAAGTAGGCTCAGCTGGGTGGCCACGCCCCAAACACTCTCAGGCCTGGGTAAAAAGGCTGCGGGGCAGGGAGACAGAGAGGAGAGTCTCTTTCTCTTGTGAGAAGGCAGACTGGCCTAGCTGCTGGGAGCCTGAGTGAGTATCCAGGGTGGTGCAGGGCTGGGGCTAGGCATGAGGAGCCGGGGAAGCTCTAGCCTGGGAGCCCCAGGCTGCAGGGCCTAGACGAAGGCCCCACCCAGGGGCACTGGGGTTGCAGGGGGCAGCCCGTAACTAGAGGGGCAGAAGCAGCAGTCCAACCCCCCTTGCCAGTGATGAGTGGCAATGATACTGCAGTCTGCCCCAGTGAATGGGGGCAAGTGGTGACTGGCAGTTGCCTAGTCTGAGACAAGGTGGGGATAGGGGGTGGAGGGTTCCCCAGTGAGGGGAGACCCTTAGACTTGAGGGGGTTCTGCAGGGGCACGGCACCCTCAGTTAGAGGCATCGGCCTGCAGAAGGCGCTCCGGATGCTGGTACGCTAATTCCCTGTGGAACCAGCAGGAGGCGCCGCAGGGGTGAGTCACCGCTCCTGTTACAGAACCCCTAAAGACCACAGACTCTAGTAAGGTACGAAGGCACCCGGGCCAGGTTTATTGTCAAATGAAACAGTCTCTAGCTCGCCGGATTAGATATCGACGGGTCTGCTAGTCCATATGTGCCCCCAGACAATGGACACAGCTTAATCAGTGGCGGGACTCTCCACTGCCCCCTCGGCCAGACGTCGGTGTCCCTCGGCTCCTACTTTTATAATCGGTCCTGCACTGTACTCATCTCTCCTGTCACATTGAGGTACAGTCCCTTGCCTCATTAGGGCGTGGTCTCCCCTTTTGATCATGCTGGTTCAAACACACAGATCTATCCATCACGCTGTCCTTTTCACCCTGTCTCTAAAGTGCACCTGACTGTTCCTCGTTATCTCTGTGTAGTATCTTCGTATCAGGATGTCCAGGTGCCATCTTGGCACAGCTACTTATATCATTAGCATGCACTTTCTAGCAGCCCTTTTCTTGCCAAGTTCTGCAATTAGGGCCTGCCTCTGGCTCACAGCTCAGCTTTGCTTAACAATGCCTTTGCTCACTTTGGCTCAGGCTTCAGGCCTCAACCTAGGCCTCTGATACAAGAGTTTATATTTTAGGGCTGCATCTTACTACAGTTATGACTTTGTCCAGTTGTTCCATTGCTCTAGATCAGGGGGCTCCAAATTTTTTGAGACAAGGGCCATATTAGATTTTTGAAGGGGCTTCACGGGCTGCTGCCACACCCCACCCTCTTTGCTCCTCCGGCCACTACCACAATCCCCCCCTTTGCTCCGCCAGCCACGCCACTGCCACAGCTCCACTCCCCCGTTTGCTCTTCCAGCTGCACCATGGCCCCTCTGCACATGGGGCTGCCGGCAGCAGCTCCCGCGGGGGAGCAGCAGCGGCTTCTCCATGTGTCTGCTCAGCTGGGGCCGGGGGGGCTGGACAAATTGACGCCGCGGGCCGTAGTTTGGAGACCCCTGCTCTAGATATATCAAGGTCAACATCTTGGAGTCTGAAATAAATGTTGTAAGCATGAAACAGTATGTCATGCCACAACACTAAGCCACACAGAAATTTGAAGTTATGTACGTTTCCGGTGATTCCATTTCCCTCTGCCCCTGTTCTTCCATGAACAGTTCCTGTCATAGCATTATGCTCCATAATGGCAACTATGGCATCATCTTCCCAATTTGGTGTCTGATAGGCTTTATCACCTCCACTCAACTTTCCCATTGTGTGGTTTCAGTGTCAGAGAGCCTGTTCCCCGTTGTTTCAAAATTTGCCACTGATGAGTTGACAGAGAAAAACACATAGATGCTTTGAATTGCATTAAAAAATTCAGCCGCCTCACTAGAAGTTGATGCTGCATCACTGACCACCAAAGTTCAATGAATGAGAACTGCATGGGACAAAAAAAAAAAAAGGGGGGGGGGGAAGTTAACTCTCTGATCTGTGTCTGCACTCCTCTGTTCTTCCCTCTCATGTTGGCACCAGTATCGTAGACTTGACCTCTCATGTCAGCTATCGCAATTCCCGTATCTTCCAGCTTTTTAAGAAGCACATTTGTCATACCAGTTCCTATAGTATCCATGTCAATAAATTCTAGAAAATGCTCTGACAGTCACCATTGCAGGGACATTTTCAATAGGTTCTGTTGTTACAAAATGCACCATTAAAGTCATTAATTCTGTACGGCTGGTGTCAGGTGTGCGGTCCAAAATAAGAGTAATATCTTGTGGACTTCAGATCTGCCACAATCTTCTGTTTCACTTTTGTTGCCCATAACTGTATGATCTCATTTTTGAATGTTTTTTCCAAGGTGTAGTGGTGTGTGTAAGAACTGTAACATAGAGCCTGAAAATTGGGAGAGCATCGCTAATGATCACTTCGCCTGGCGCAGACGAGTTCATGATGGTGCAACAGCCTACGAACAAAAGAGACTGAGTGATGCTGTAGAGAAGCGTCTTCTTCGCAAGTCCAGGGCTGGTATCCTCTCTTCCCCCGGTCTAACTCAGCCATCAGCACCACAATTTTAAGGAAGTTTCTATCGTTCGGCACATACAACTGATCTGAAGTGCCACGCAGTGCTAGGTTTTGGTTAGCAAGCAATGTCAATGAGCCTTTTCAGAGCATTTTGCCAGTAAAGGGTCTCTGATACAATCTTCTCTTGATGCTGATCATCTATGGTGGCCTTTAACCTTCGTCTCATCTCCAAGCTCTTTCCACCTATGGAATGCTCTCTGATGATTTGCTGCCTGCTCATGGCATGCCAGATTTCTAGCCAGACTTCTCCAGTCTGTTCCTGTAGAACCCAATGTGGCCGGAACATTAGACTGGAAGAGTTTGCAACAAAAACAGTATGTAGCATTCTGGGTTTGAGTACATAAGCCGTGGCCTCTTCACTTTGTCACCATTGGGGATTTCACGCCAGTTACGTGTTGGATGGAAACTTCTATTTTCATTGTCTTTGGGGAACATGAAGTTTTTCCCATGGCCCAGTACAAAGAAGTCCCTCAGGCCACTGCTCAGGTGCGTCCTGGATCATCTCAACTCAGCAGCAGCTGTTTCTTGCACCTCCACTGCACTCTTCTCTGTTCTACACTTTTCTTCAGGAATGTGCCTGGTTACATCCATTTGAGATGGAGATAGGGATGCTGTAGTAGCTGCCAGGTCACCTGCACTCTGACTAACTGGAAGATCAGGCATCTCCTCACCACTCACATCCTCACTGGGGCCGGAAGGCTCACGGTGAACATTTGTGTCTGTCTCTCAGGAGAGCTCCTTACTGCTTAGATAAAGAAAGCAAAGGAAGCTTTTCTCTGTCTCTGGGGCACTGTTCAGAAAAATTCTTTTTTCATGACTGCTGTTCTGTGCCAGCTATAGGGGCTCTCAACACTCAGTTGAAGGGGACAAATAAGCAGGCTGGTAGTAGGGCCTGACTGAGGGAAGATATCAGCGTTTTAAGGACCTAACTGGCTCCTACTACTTCAGTTGACTGCCTGTTCTCCTCCAGTGGGTTCAGGGAAGCAGCAGGAAACAGGAAGCTCCCTGAGAACCTGGTGTTAATCAGTCCAGGCTCCTGGGGGTGCTACAGAGGTACATAAGAGGCTCCTCCTCCTCTCTCCGCCTCCCCCCCCCACCCCTCAGCTCCTGCTGCTTTCTGTTCTACCTTTTCTCCTGCCTGCCATGTCTCAGGCCCTCCTTCCTTCAGTCCAGCACTCCACCATCTCTGTACATCAAGAGCAGAGAGAATGCACCAGCAGCAAACAATTTTCTACACTCTGGGTCCTAGTGCCCCCCCAAATCTGGCACCTGAGGTGGCCACTTCTCTACCAGTTCACCTCATGATAAGGCCAACCCTGGTTCTAAGTCACTTCAAAATTATAGCTTCACAATTCTGCTCTGTCTCAGTGTATTAGCAGTAGGGGGCTTTTCAAAATGTAGCTGCTTTAGGAAGGTTTGTTTTATTTATTTAAAGGATCAAAAGATACTGTGTTACTGAACTTGTAGGGCTGATGAGTTCCATCAGCACTGCCAGCAAGGTTCAGAAGTTATTGAGAATACAATGGAATGGCAGCCCTGGTGAGTCTGAAAACTTCATGGAGTGGGGCCACATATGCATTGTTAGTCTTCTCAGCATGCTCTAATTTTAGGCCATGATTCTCCAGATGCATCCACGGTTTTGCTGGCAGAAATGAGGTTGAAAAACAGGGTCCAATAGCTTATGTGCCAATGCCAAGTATTAGACATGTCCCCACCTACTTAAGCTGCTTAAACACCACTGCAGACAATCCATCAATGTCATCATCTGACCATTGTTTTTCCACAGATATTTAATAACTATTTAAATCAGCCACTATATTTTATCTGCTTTCCACTTCTCAAAATTGCACACAATGATTGATATACAACTTCCAAGCCAACATTAATGACTTGTTTATGCATGTTCAAGGAAGCATAACAAATCTCCAGTGTGATAAAGCTGATGTAAAGGCTGTTTACTGTGCAATTATAGTTTATTCATAGCAGTGGCTGCAACAGCACTCAAACAGTTGCAAGTTGCCACGCATAAACAAACGAAGGTTGAATTATTGGGAGTCTCCTGCACCTGAAATCAGATCACAGGTAACACTGATGCCAACTTTGGTCAAGTTATGCCAGACGTCTCAGATGGCATTGGTACAACTATGGGTGTAGTTCTGGTCACATATTTCCTTCAAAACCTTTTCAGCCCAAAATGGCTTCACTACCCCCAACACCAAAAAATGTTAAATAGGTTTCGGGGGGGGGGGGGGGATTTTATGAAATCATGAAAAGTTTTTCTTCTAAAATGAAACTGAAAAAGTCAGTGTTTGTTTTTCTCTCATTTACTGTTCCTTCTCTCTCCCCCTTCTCCTCACTTGTTTTACCTAGAGGAAAAAAACTGGAAGAGAAAAAAAGAAGAAAAGGTGGGGGAGGGGAGAAAATGAGGGGAAACAAAAAAAAACCCACACTGTTGGGGGGGTTGAGTTTTCAGGTTCTTCCATCATCAAAATTATTTTCAGGAAACATACACATTTTGGACTAGTTCTACAGATCTATAATCTCTGGCCCGTGTTACACAGGAGGCCAGACTAGATGATCACAATGGCCCTTTCTGGCCTTGGAATCCATGTCTGGAGGGGGTGGGGGTGAATAGGACCCCAAAATGGTGCATTATGGCAGATTTACAATTGAGGTTTGCACCAGTGCAGCTACATCTTTGACGGCTGGAATTAGGACAGATCTCCCAGTGTAGACAAGACTAAAGCCCTGCCTGGATATAAAATTTGTATCCTCATCCAATCAGCAAAACTGGTCTGCGGATATCTAAAACTGCAGATTTACAGGGCTCTAAACAAGGCCTTAGATTCATAGATTCCCAGACCAGAAGGGAGCACTGTGATCACCTAATCTAATTCCCTGTATAAGCAGGCCAGAGAACTTTCCCAAAACTATTCCTAAGGCAAATCCTCTAGGAAAACATCCCATCTTGATTTAAAAAAAAATGTTCAGCAATGGAAAATCCACCACAATCCTTGTTAATTTGTTACAATGGTTAATTACTCTCTCTCTTAAAATTTTCACTTTACTACCGGTCTAGCATTCTAGTCAGAATTTGTCTAGCTTCAACTTCCAGCTATGGATTGTGTTACACCTTTCTCTGTTAGATTGAAGAGTCCATTATTGGACATTTATTCCCCACTTAGGTCCAAGTGCCCTGGCTTACATTCTTTCTTCCTAGATGTATACATTTAGCTGTATTAAAACACAATTTACTTACATCCAATTTACCAATCAAGATCACTGACTCAGTGACCTGTCCTCTTCACTATTTACCACTCCCTCAATCATCTGCAAACTTTATCAGTGACGATTTGATGTTTTTTTTCAGAGTGACTGTTCAATGTTTTATTTATGTAAATGTTCAATAGCGAAGGGCCCAGAACTGATCCGTGTGGGACCCCACTGGAAACAGCCCCACTCACCATTTACAGGTATGTTTTGAGATCCTGTCCACACTAAACACTTAACCAGGATTGTGTCACATGTTTGTAGCAGCGTCACCACGAGCAGTTACAAGGAACACAGTTCCATTTGCATCCACATAGCAGCCTACCTCCCGATATGGCGAGCGGCTAATGCTGGATACGGTGCCAGTAAGGCTTGGCCCAGCCACCCACCCTGTGATGAAAACAGAGGGGTGGACGGAGCAAATACGAGTGGCACAGCAAACCCACATGCTGGGTCGCAAACAACTCTGCTTGGGGGCCTTCTCAAATGGGGGGCTGAGGGAAAACTTCCCTCCAACCAGGCCGGCAGCTGAAAGTGATAGTCTTGTAAAGCCTAGGACAGCTGGAAGGGATGCAGCAGCTTTGTTGCAACCACTTGTGTATGTCCTCAGCTCTTTCCCTGCTCTAACCTATGCTTTATAGCTGGGAAAGCCCCACACTGCCCCAGCAAACGAGACAGAGTGCGTGGAAGACGCACCCACAGAGCTGCATGGTCTACAGAGCATTCTGGGCTGTTCTGCCTCACACAAAGCTGGGAGAAGAGAGGTCTGGACAAGCCAATTGTAAGGGGATGGATAGGAGGCCCCATCTATACAGGAAAAAACCCCACAGTGCTGAACCAGTTCCAGGCTGTGTCAGCACAGAGGAATTTAGGGAAGAAGCCCACCACTGCTGCTGAACCAGTTTCGGTTATGATGGAAGTGTTAGCGTGCACAAGCCATCAGAATTTTTTCCCACACTGGACCTTTAGGTAACCCCCTAGCTTTCAGTTTTAGAAATCTTTACCCCCCCCCCCCAGGTTTTTTTGGCCTCAATACCAACTATAATAACCTTTGGAAACTAGAATGACTCAGTCAGTGCTCTCCACGGATATACTTCCTGCTCAACCATTTCCCCACAACTGTCTAAACTATGGAATTTGTTGGCAATAAGAATAAATGGAAATTGAGCAATTGCTGTGAACTCCCTTTTGAACAGTTACCCTGTTTCCAGAATTGCATTTTATTTCCATCCAAACCCTTGATGCCATCAGTGAGAATTTTCACCAGGTCTTTGCAGTCCTTTTCACAATGTTTGAGATTTTTGAATATCTTGGGAAACTTGAGGAATGGAGCCTGATGCTACAAAGGGAAAGATCGGTCCTGTTTCTACGACAAGCAAGCAAGGGCAAAATTAGGTCTACATATTTGCATAGGAGCACTGGCATACCCTGAGTGCACAGTGAACTGTTAAGGGAGATACAATTACCATGATGGTGGGGGTGGAAATCCAGCATGCACATTTTCCATTCATGCAGTTGCTCAGATAGTCTAAAATCAGATCTCAAGATGCACTTTCTTCTTTGACTGTTACTTACAGTCAGTCACTCCTTGAGCTCACCTTTTATTTGCAGCCCCCTTTGCTTTAGCTGTGTCCAGGTTTCCAGCTGCTCTGTGCTTGCTGCTAATAGCCTGTGGTGTTGTGGGGATACCTCTGTGTAAGCAGAGGTCAGCGTTGTTGGTTTTTTTAAAAAGTAGAAATTGAGCTGCATATCTAGGAAATTAGAAGCTGCTGCAATGGGTGAAATCGTGGACGTGGACGTGGACAAGGAGGGGTGGATTTTGAAGAAACACACCAAATTACCCTACTCTTGCTGCCTGGATCAACTCACAGTTCCACTGTTTGATTTAAACACCTCATTCATGCTTTGTGCCATGGGAGTGGTTGTTATTCAATTATGCTTATTAAAGTACTGCCTAGAGACCAACCAAGATCAGGGACTCAGCATGCTAAGCACTGTACACACACCAGGTAAAGACAGTCCCCAGGGATTGATACAGATGATTGCAGATCTTTCTTGGTGATGGAATTCAGTCTGTGCGCTTCTTCCATCCTCAGTTCAATAGGGCTATAAGGAATCCCTCCTTCCCCCCGCATATTTAGCCATGGTTTAGGAAGACACTTGTATTTTTTTCCTCTTCCCTCTACCTGATTGGAAAATGCTATTTGCCCAATTCTCTGCTAGCAAAACTCCAGTGTTTTCAACAGAGATACCCACCAGAAGAGAATTTGGCCCCATGTATGCATGAGTTAAAGGAGAGAACTGTTTTAAGCCCCTTTATACTTTATATAAAAAGCCTCCTTATGTAGAGATGGCAGAATAGACCTTTGTGAGGGCAGAACTGGGAGGCAGATCAAGGATTTCAGCTTTAAGGGTCTTTTATTTTCCCCTTTGCGGGTTTGTGGTCAGAGCTCAAAGTGAGGGGAATGCAGCCCCCTTGTTGCAATTAGCCAAGCCGGTTCATATTTCAAACCACAGCTCTCCTGGCTAAGTATGTTCCTTTCAAATGTGGATAACGACTCATAAGCTTAATGCTATTTAAACAAGAGAGTTCAGTTTCCAGCATTATCAGTCACCCTGGTCAAACCAAGGAGACCAAGTGCTGAAAACAATGGGGCCAGGTCTTCAGCTGGTGTGAACTAGCTCAGGTTCGTATCAATGGAGCTGTGCTGATTTCCACCGGCTGAGGATCTGACCCGGTTGCTTTGCCTGGGTAACAAGCACTGCAACCTGGCCCTCTTGCTTGAGACCTAGCAGAGTGCAGACACCACTGGCAAAAATCTCCCCCCATCCCTCTTTAAGTGATGAGGAGTGGGTTGGGTATGACTACACTGCAGTAAAACCCCCACTGTGGCAAGAAGCAGAACCTGGCTTAGTGGACTCAGGTGTGCGGGGCTCAGGCTGTGGGGTTAAATATGGAGTGTAAATGTTCAGACTCAGGCTGAAGCATGGGCACCAGCTTCCTTTAGGCCGGGGGGGGGGGGGGGATGGAGCAAGGGGGAAGAGCTCAATCCCCTGCTCCACCCTCACCCAACTCCCACCTCTGCTCACCTCTTCCTGCTCCTCCCCCGCGGGGCCCTATTCTCACCCCATCCCTTCCCCCCCACTCCCCGCCCACCCAGTTCCAGCCCTCCTCCCCAGCGTGCCCCATCCCCCCTCCTCCCCCTCACTCCCAGAGCCTCCTGCATGCCACAAAATAGCTGATCACAGCAGGTGGTAGGAGGGAGGGGGAGGCCCTGATCAATGGGGCAGCAGGTGGATGGAGGGGGCAGCTGGCTGCTCATGGGGGATGAGCACCTACTCACTTCCCCCCCCATGGGTGCTCCAGAGTCTGCACCTATGGGCTGGAGCCTGGCCTCTGAGACCTACCCCCTTGCGGGGCTTGAGAGACCCACCTTGCCAGCCAGGCCGCGTGTGTGGGGCTTAGGGAACAGGGGGGGGGGAACCTCCCCCCCCCCCCCAGCACGAGCCAGCAAGCAGAGAGCATTGGGGTCGGATCTCTCCACTTCCTGCCACCTGCTGAGTGCAGGCCCGACCCCTGCTGTGGTCCTCTGGGCATTGGGGGTGGAAAGAGATAGAGCAGCACACAGCTACATAGGGCACCAGGAAATTTGGGGCTTTCCTGGTGCCCTATGCAACTGCGTACTTTGCGTATAGGTAGGGATAGCCCTGAGCTGACCCAGGCCAGCTGCCGGTCTTTTATTCCGGTATAGGCTGACCTTGTCTCTCCAGCCTTTTCCAGCACCCTGTTCACTCACAACAACTCGGATTCCCCACATCCTAGCCAATGCACACAAACCATATTCCTCAGTCTATACATGTCCTCCCCCCCCCCTTCTGAACAGTCCACGAACCTGCTGCGCAGGAGCCGTATCCTCAGACGGTAGAGGTACAGGCCCAGTGACTTCAATTAAGTTACACCAGTTTACATCCATTGAGAATCTGGCTCATGGTCTGTACAGATCACAGTGATTCTGGTTTTTAAGCCAGTCAGCTGCTGAGTAGCAGTTCGGGGCTGCGCACCTACCATGCAATTATTTGGATTATCAGCTATTCTGCATACCGGGGATAGGTTTTGGTTCCAGAATCACATGCCTCTACTGTTTGGAGATTCCCCTTTTCATTCATTAGCCAGCAGAAATGCAAGGGCTTTTATTCACTTTTTACTCAGCCACAAACAGGCTATGTATCGGTCTTACAGTTATAAGCCTCCAGTATAGCAACTTCATGTTTTTGATTACAATATTTAAGAAAATATCAGCTCCTTAATTAGTGTGAAGACAAAGGAAAAAATATAAAAACTTGCAAATATTTATTATAGACACTGGAATGTGGAAGGATGCGCTGGCATGCAGAATAACCACAGCTGGTCTACAATTTATTGACTGCACCCTACAAATGATGCTTCATATACCTGTGTGTCATAAAACAGGCCCAGATCTAGTGTGAAATTAATACCAGTAACTGGATTTTTATGCCAACAAGCCCTTATAATTACGTGGTTGCCAAAAACAAAGTGGCTACAGTGTGAGCTAGCCCATGCAATGATTCAAAAGTGAAGAATGATTCAATGACCTTCTGTAGGCAGCAGACTGGGCGAGTGCACTGAATTCTGGCTTTTGGAAGTCTGAGCCGGAGATATAAGAAGTGACACCCTCTGGTTCCAAGTGTCCAATCTGAGACAAGATTAGAGGGGCTGATTGTCAAAGGGGTGGGGGAAGCTCAGAACTTTTTAAAAAGTCAAACTCCTTTAACGGTGTTTCAAGTTATGCACCCCAAGTCCCTAGCCCCACTCTTCACAATTTAAGGCCTGAGTTCAAATGCAGATTGAAAATTGGGTCACAACTGAGATGGCCTTAATTTAATTACTCGTGGAAATTCATCTATCTGAGAAGGTCAGACACTTTCGGTTGTGTTGTATTGTGTACCAGTCTCTGCTCAGGAGCGGTCTAGAGCTGGAATATCAAGTGCTTTCCAGGCAGGGATTAGCAGTGTTTGCATTTACCCCCAATCTAACATGTTTGGATTTTAATGAGCTCAGAGCTTCACTAAGAACAGAACAAAGTTAAGAGTTATGAGAAAACCAGGATTTCTCTGCAAATCCTATTGGGATAAAACTATTCTGGATATAACTAGATAGCCTGGCAAACAATCTGCCTTAATGACTGTAAGACACTACTGTTAAGGAACCTATGTACACACTATAAGGAAATCTAATGGTAAATTACATACCAAAGACACCATTAAAAGAACATTAAGTTTGCAAAGTCAAGCACTCAAAAAAGTTAGAAAATGCCAGAATTAAGGTTGCCTGTGAAATCTTAATTCACACCCTCTGCACATATGCTCCGATAGTCTTTAATTATAAGAGCACATATTATTTCAGCCGCCCCCACCCCCAGGGCACCTGCCTGATTCTGTGCACAGGATGGTCAGTGTTTTGTTTTCTCCTTATTGTTCAAGGCCAGAGTGGGCAAACTTTTTGGCCCAAAGACTCCATGGTAAGTAGATCTAAATACATTGACTTCAGCTATATTATACATGTAGCTGAAGTTGCTTAACCTAGATTGATAGCTCCCCACCCCCCAGTGTAGACCAGAGGTTAGTGTTATACAGCACAGTATGTTTTCAGAACAGAATTCCTATTGGCTTCAGCTGCAGCCATGAGGACTCAGCACTTCAGAGAATGAGGTGGGATTTGCAGAACTATTTTAACTGCAACTTTCTAAAACATTTCAGCCTGAACTCCTCCCCCCCCCCCCCACTGCTGTTACTCACACCTGTCTGAAATGGATCATCCTGATGACCACTACCAAAGTTTTCTCCTGCTGACAATAGCTCTTAATTAATTAGCCTCTTAGAGTTGGTATAGCAACTCCCACCTTTTCATGTTCTCCATGTGTGTATATGTATGTCTAGCTTCCTACTGTGTGTTCCATTCTAGGTATCTGATGAAATGGGCTATAGCCCACAAAAGCTTATGCCCAAATAAATGTATTAAGTTTATAAGGTGCCACAAGTACTCCACATTCTTTCTGCAGCCCGAAACAAACACCCAGCACAAGAAATTTCAGCACAGACTGTCAAAGTTACAAGCAACTAAAGACAGGGCCCTATAATGGGAAGTATTGGGCAAGCTTATGTCTAGATGGTGCTACCAGTTCTAGCTATAAATCATTAACACAGACTACACCAAACTTGATCTAGTAGGAAAGTCTAACTAATACTAATGTGGACTCTCAGTGGCCAGAAAGCCTTTCTGCAATACGTACTTTTTAAAAAGAATACTGCAGTTAGTTACCAGGAAACATCTTTCTAGCCACAAAACTGGTATAACGTGATCAGTTGCTGAGCCCACACATTGGTGCCTTAAATCTGGTTTAGACAGAGTGTTTCTATGGGCTTGTCTACACCCAAAACAATGTATTGTTTTAACTAAACAAGTGTAGTTAAGAGGTACAACCTCTCTAGCACAAATGTAGCTATAAAGGTGCTTATGCCAGTATAGATTGTTCTAGTACAGGAAGAAGAATAAACTGTACCAGGAGAAGGCCTCTTGATGCCAATACAACTGTCCACATTAGGAGTTGTACTAGTATAACCATATCAGTCAAACTTCATACCCCCTAACAACCATTAAATCGGTACAAAAATCTGTGTGTTGAACAGGCTAGCAAGATAAACCCAGGCTTAGATCACTGAGAGTGCCCTCACACAGTTACATTCATTTAAGTAAATTGGAATTTTTTTTTTTAAAAAAAAAAACCACCACACCTTCAGTTACATCAATACCCACCTTTGGAATGAACGGATAACTCCTGGCTGAGCGAGCCAATAGAGATATGCCAGATGTTTTTAATTACAATGGCAGATATTGCAGCATGGGCACTTGTGTGGTCATTACGGGAGCTGGCCCACCAGTCCATTCCATGTAGGTCAGACTGCAGTTAGGACGGTCACATTTCCAAAGGGAAAATGAAGTTGCTCTCAGTTTCCCCCCTTCCCATTCACCACTGTCCTTTGGTACCTTATTCTATTATTCTTTAGGGACACACACCCCCAATTCCTCTTGTCCTTGCTTTCCCTCAGATGTTAATTTTTAAAACTTTCTTTTCTCAGAAGGTTGCTCTTCTGAGTTGGTGGTTCTCCTCCCCCCATTCACCTTCAGTCTTTCCCTCCCAGCTCTTCCCAGCTGACCCAGTCTGATCCTACCATTATTTTTCTGTTCTCTACTTTCTCCCATCCTTATCTCCTTCCTTCTTGAAGCAGGAGCAAGGTGAGACTTTTTTTGAAATGTCAGTGGAAAGGCAAGCCCTGCACCCCCTCCAAATGAGAGTATTTTGAGAGGTGACAGTAAATGTGAGGGTGTCACCCTCCGAATGCCAGAGTAGCAGCCATGATAGTCTCTATCCTGTAATGACATTAGGACTCACCGCCACAGCACCTCCTGCTACTTGCTCCAGGAATTAGCACACTCCAGCTCCAGAACACCCTCTGCTCTACTCTGCTGGTTCGGACCTGCATCGCTCCCCAGCTTGGCAGTATCCTCTTCAGGACACCGCCCTCCAGCAGTGCCTACTACTTCTTTCTCACCCCCCCTTCTGGGGTGGGGGGAAGAACGGGGAGGAAGGTTACTGCAGGGACCAACCACAAGTCAAAGTCTAGCCCCTCACTTCAGGGACAGGTTGCAGTCTGTATTGAGTATGCTCCTCCGTGACCAGGTGCAAGGCAGGGAGCCAGGGGAAATGCAGGCCCACCTGCTCCTCTAGGCCCTGACCCAGGGACCCTCCAGTAGCAGCCTCTCTACCCTCTTTCTCTCCCATTGCCTGCCTATCATCCCTAGGTCACTTCCCATTGACCCTTGCACCTTCTTGGCCCAGGTAAGAGGCCTGAGCTCACCCTCCACTCCCCTGAGCCTGCCTAATACTGCACTATCTCAAGGACTAGCCCTAGGAGCCAGGGCTCCTCTATTGCCTGTCAGGGAGAGTCTGCTCTGCTGGGCAGCCCCTTATCTCTGGACTGCCCCAGCAGCTGCCTGCTGTCTGGCTCCTAACACGCCTCACCCTAATTAGCTACAGGTTTCCACAGTCCCCCTGGCTGCTTCTGCCTCACCCCCTGCTGGAGTGGGCCACTTGCCCCAATATAACCGACAAAAATAACAAGGAGTCCGGTGACCCTTACAGACTAACAGATTTATTTGGACATAAACTTTTGTGGGGGAAAAACTCACTTCCTCAGATGCATGGAGTGAAAATTACAGCTGCAGGTGTAAATATACTGGCACATGAAGAGAAGGGAGTTTACAAGTAGAGAACCAATGCTGACAGGGCCAATTCAGTCAGGGTGTATGTGGTCCACTCCCAATAGCTGATGAGGAGGTATCAAAGGCAGGAGAAGAATAGTAAGCCAGGCACTCCCATGCCCTATTCAAGCCCAAATTAATGGTGTGAAATTTGCAAATGAATTCTAGCTCTTAGTTTCTCTTTGAAGACTGGTTTTGAAGTTGTTTTGGTTGAAGCATGGCTACTTTTAAATCTCCAAATTTAGGGAAATTGCTAGTCTTGCCCTTTATCAGTCACTTGCAACCCCTGGGATCAGGGTATATGACAGCACAGACATAGCTGAGCTAGCTTTAATCTAGATGGTTTAGGTACTGACGGCAGTGAAACTGCAACAGCCCAGACTTCAGTATGGGTCATATAAACCTGCCCAGAACCCTGGGTAATTATTGGTTATCACTGCTACTGGCAGCTGTGCTGGCTAGATCATGCTAAGCCAACACGGGTATGTTTTCACCTGCTGAAATCACCCCCCATTGCAGTGGGAGGTGATTACACTTTCAGAGTCTGGAACATCTTTTCTGAGGTGCTAGAAGGGGGTGTTACAAAGCTGACCAAAATGTGAATTCAGGTCTGGGCTTGCTATAAGACTTTAGAGAACCAGTCTACTGAGTGATGATTAATGCCTGAATTTAATTAGACTAAATTCATTAGTATTCATAAGTATTGTGAGCTCTGCAAATGGATAAAGCTATGAGCACACTTATTACTGCACTATTAGAACTCACCTGCTGCTACTGCCATCTTTGAACTCAAGGGATATGGGCTCATTAACTAGTCTACTGCAGAAGTTGCACCAGTGTAATTAAATTAATTAAACTGATGCAAACCCCTGTGTACACACTGATTTTGGTTAAAGAAAAGCTCTTTAACTTAACCCTGCTCTTCATTTCAATTATGACAAATAAGCCTTGTTTAAACTGAAATAAACTGGGCTTATTTAGTCTGCAGAATAAAAGAGTGAGGAGGGATTTTATAGCAGCCTTCAACTACCTAAAGGGGGTTCCAAAGAGGATGGAGCTTGGCTGTTCTCAGTGGTGGCAGATGACAGAACAAGAAATAGTGGTCTCAAGTTCCAGTGCGGGAGGAATACTGGATATTAGGAAACACTATTTCACTGGGAGGGTGGTGAAGCACTGGAATGGGTTATTACCTAGGGAGATGGTGGAATCTCCATCCTTAGAGGTTTTTAAGGTCAGGCTTGATAAAGCCCTGGCTGGAATGATTTAGTTGGGGATTGGTCCTGCTTTGAGCAGGGGGTTGGACTAGATTAGATCCAGAGGCCCCTTCCAACCCTGATATTCTATGACCCTTCATGTGGACAGCGCTGTTGGTGGGTGAGCTTTTCCCACCAACATAACTACTGCCTCTTGGGGATGTGTATTAACTACACCTATGGGAGAGGTCTCTGCCATTGGCATAGAGCACTTTCATTAAGAGCTACATCAGTGCAGCTGCACCAATGCTGCATTTTAAGTGTAGATGTGCCCTTAGTTATGTCAGAACAACCTCCTTTGCTGGGCACCCTGAAATCAGTTTAAGAGTGCCTCTAGTTACATCAGTACAAAACCTAATTTTTTTAATAGATTCATGAGCGCAAGCATCTGACAGTTTCAAAAAAGAGAGAATTATGCAATTATTTCTGCAGCTTTATAATCACATTACACACAGGACTCTCTTTTAAAATATAAAACTACCACTAGGGGATAGGGTTTTTTTTTAATTGTCAGCTATGTATTGTTAATAATATAAAAATTCTAAGGGCCCTAGTCTTTGCCCCTGTGATTCTATAATTTTCATGTGAATTTACATGTTAGGCTAGTGTTTAAGTTGTCTAGTATAAATTACCAGACACAAGATTTGATTTCTGCTGTCAGGAAAGCCATGCACAAATTGAAGTTCATACACATTGCAAGCCCCACAAGAGTGGCAAAAGGATAGAATTATACTTAAACAGCTATATCTGTTTATACTTAAGAATTATACTTAAACAGCTATACCCACACCATTCCAAAGAACACCTGAAATTTGTTTCTCCTGCCTCTGAACACATCCACTCTGCTGAGGAGAAAAAAAATGCATTAAGCATAACTTTAAAATAATCCTTAAATAAATGTCTTCAGGAAAATTCTTATCTTATGAAAAGTCATAATACCTATTGTACTTAAATATTATTCAACTTCCTGTCCCAATCAACTGATCTTGACAATTGCTTTTACACAGTAAATAAACTGTCTCAACTTTCTCAGTTTTCTGTAATAATTGCCCTTTTAAGCCTAGACACAGTCGTAGGCACTGTTACTGCAGTGCATGCTGGGAACTGTAGGTCTTCTGGCTCTGTCTGAACTAGATTTCTATTGTCCTAGGCAAAGCAGCAGCTATTTCACATTAAGCTTCTATTTTGGTCTTTCCTTTGCAGTTCTTGTTCTGAAAATGACTAACTGGAAATGATCTGAACAGTTGTGAAGCAGAGTGGATGTGTTCAAAGGCACGGGAAACAAAGCCATTTAGTGGCATTTTGTGCGCAGTTTGTCCACAGACAGAATGTATTTCTGCACAGTGAAAAGTTTAGTTTGCTGGAGGTTTTGGCTTTACTTGTCCAGTGTGCTCACCTGGCTCAACTGGACATTGACATATTTTGTTTTAAAGAGAGACTGTTGAAAACAAAATGAATATCATTGTTACTGAAATAAAAAGCCCACTTAGGTTTTGACAGGTAGAATTCACCCTTGTTTTCGGTGTTGTATCCCCGCTGGTCCCATCATATTAGTCACCCAGATATATGTACTTTGTTATTTGCATTATTTATATACCCAGCACCTTCAAGTTAGAGCCCACACTGTATCTTCTGATGGCTAAGAATGGACGAATAAGCTGATTTCACCTTCTGATGTGTTCAACTGAGACAAGCTTAGCACAGCTCCTAGTTTCTTGGGCACTAGGCTCCCTGAGAATGAGCTTCTGCCGTCAGACCACAAAGGCCCCTTCTCAAGTCTCGGCTGTGGTAACGTGCAGACTCTGGGCATCAGGGTGGGGGGGATCCCCTTGCCTAAGGGTGAAGTTAGCTAAAGAACAACCCTAGTCCAACATGTAGTATACTTCTATTTGCAAGTTCTGTAATCACCAACTTGAAATCCCACCACATGCTTTACTGTAACCCTTCCTAGTAGGGCCGAGACTGACTTATAGAAACGCATGGCTAATAAGCAGAGAAGATGGCCCAAAGTTACTCCGTGTTGAAACATGTCTATACGCTATTGTTTGCTCAGACATTTTTTCATGTTAAGTGAGCTCAGAAATGTGCGCAATTCAGCAACCAAGTACTGCCTCCTCCCACACACTTTGTTTTTGGACGATACAAGTAATGCCTATGCGTTATTTGCTCTCTGTCTTGATAAGCAGGCGCTTCTCATACTTGGTTTGCACTTTAGATAGAACTGAGATAAATGTTTTTTAAATGAAACGCTGCCATCCCAGCTGTTTGTGCTAGTTCTCATCAAAAACACACCATAATCCATTTTGTGTGCACAAATGGATGCATTCACAAGTTTTACAATCTCATTTCTCAAAGGCCACGTAAAATACGATCCTAGGAAAGCACTTATGGTATGTGTGCTTAAGTTTTTATGCATCATGTCATTCTATTGGAAAGGGACAAGTTCTGTATTTGCTGATGTACTGTTTTATACCCACAAATCTAGAAAATTCAGAAAGGCTAGTCTACACTGGATGTTTCACCTGTTGATGCATGCTCTTGGGAGAACTGACCAAGTGAAGATCTTCTCTAGAGTAAAGGAACTAAAGCTCTAATATTTTGCACCAGTGCAGCTGTGACAATGGCTGAAATCAGTAAATTTTCAATGAAGACAAGGCCTAAACGTCTATCCTTAAATCCTCATGACACAGCTATACATTGAAATTGACATTGGGATGCATTCTCAGCTGTCTTAGGCTTTTGCTGGACAACTTCAATAGATGTAAATATAGTACCCAAGCCCCAATATCTGGGAGGCGAGGGGTTAAACTGAAATTTTTCAGCTTTCAGGCTAACAAAAACCTGAAGAATGTCAAATGCAAACTTTCAAGGAAAATTAGAAAAAATGTAAATCTTGTTAAAATACTTGTAAAAAAATGTAAGTCATTCCTGGCCAGCTGTAGCTGCCCTTTAAAGCCATATTATTCAATCTGAGAATACAGAAAAGACAGTTACTCACCTGTTGTAACAGTTGTTCTTCGAGATGTGTTGCTCATGTCCATTCCCACAAGTGTGTGCGCACCGCGCATGCACGGCTCCGGAAAGTTTTCCCCCAGCGGTACCCGTAGGGTTGGCAGGGGCGACCCCTGGAGTGGCGCCCTCATGGCGATGTATATATGCCCCTGCCGACCCTCCCCCCGCTCAGTTCCTTCTTGCCGGTACTCCCACAGAGGGGAGGCGGGTGGGATTTGGAATGGACATGAGCAACACATCTCGAAGAACAACTGTTACAACAGGTGAGTAACTGTCTTTTCTTCTTCGAGTGCTTGCTCATGTCCATTCCCACAAGTGACGTACGAGCAGTTATCTCGGAGGTGGGAGAGGAGTAATCTTAGTACCTGCTGCCAGGATCGCTTGTCCCATAACAGCGTCCTCCGAGGTCTGCTGCACGATGGCATAGTGCGAGGAGAAGGTATGGACCGAAGACCATGTCGCTGCCCTGCAGATGTCGATAATTGGAATGTGCGCCAGGAACGCTGTGGATGTGGCCTGGGCTCTGGTCGAGTGAGCTGTTAATGGCGGAGGAGAAACGTTGGAGAGGTTATAACACAGCTTGATGCAGGAGGTGATCCATCCCGACAGGCGTTGAGAAGAAATCGGCAACCCCTTCATCCACTCCGCTACTGAAATAAAAAGTTGTGGAGATTTACGAAAAGGTTTTGTACGTTCTATGTAAAACGCTAGAGCCCTTTTCACATCTAAATAGTGCAGCATTCTCTCCTTGTTGGAGGCATGAGGCCTAGGAAAGAAAACAGGGAGAAAAATGTCCTGGTTCAAATGAAAAGCGGAAACCACCTTGGGAAGGAAGGCCGGGTGGGCCCGCAACTGAACCTTATCTTTATGGAAGACGGTATACGGCGGTTCAGAGGTGAGTGCTCTGAGCTCAGATACTCGTCGGGCAGAAGTAATGGCCACAAGAAATGCCGTCTTCCAAGAAAGATAAGAGAGTGGGCAGGAGTCTAGGGGTTCGAAAGGGGGCTTCATGAGGGCTGTTAACACCAGGTTAAGGTCCCACTGAGGAACCGGTGGTCGCACCGAGGGGTACAATCTTTCTAATCCCCTGAGGAAGCGCCCCACAAGTGGGTTGCTAAACACCGAGGATCCCCCCACTTCTGTATGAAAGGCTGATATAGCCGCTAGGTGTACTCTAACCGTGGAAATGGCTAGCCCCTGCCTCTTAAGCTCCAGAAGGTAATCCAGGATAAGAGGTATGGGAGCTAAAGTGGGGTTTATACCTTTTCCCTGGGCCCATAGGGAAAAACGTTTCCATTTGGCCATGTAGGTGGTACGAGTTGACATTTTTCTGCTACCCAGCAGAACCTCCCTGACATGATTGGAGCACTGAAGCTCCGAGGGGTTCAACCATGGATATTCCATGCCGTGAGGTGGAGCGAGTGGAGGTTGGGGTGAAGCAACTGCCCGTGGTCCTGGGAAACCAGCGCCGGGAGGAGAGGGAGGGTTACAGGACTGGACACAGAGAGAGACAGCAACAGAGTGTACCAGTGTTGTCGGGCCCACGCCGGTGCTATTAGAATCATGGACGCCCTGTCCATGCGGACCTTGAGTAACACCCTGTGAATGAGTGGAAATGGAGGAAATGCATAGAGAAGACCCTCCCTCCAAGGGATCTGAAAGGCGTCTGCCTCTGATCCTGGGCTGAGGTTCATGAGGGAGCAAAACCTCTGGCATTTCCTGTTGGCCCTCGTGGCGAATAGGTCTATGAGGGGAAAGCCCCACCGCAGGAAGATTGAATGTACAACATCGCCCCTGAGTGACCATTCGTGGCCCCGAAACGAGCGACTGAGGGTGTCCGCCAGGACATTCTGACTCCCTGGGAGATAGGTGGCTATGAGATGGATGTTGTGTGCAATACAGAAACCCCATAGAGCCAGGGCTTCCCTGCATAGGGGAAAGGAGCGAGCACCACCCTGTTTGTTTATATAGAACATTGTTGCCGTGTTGTCCGTCTGGACCAGCACACACTTGCCTTGTAACTGGTCCCGAAACGCCTGGCACGCGAGACGAACTGCTCTCAGCTCCCGGACGTTGATGTGGAGGGACAGCTCGCTGTGAGACCAGTGGCCTTGAGTCCTGGAGTCTCCGAGATGAGCTCCCCAGCCGAGGGCGGATGCATCCGTCCCTAATGTCACTGTGGGCTGGGGTTTTTGAAAGGTGACCCCCGCATGGAGAGAGCTGGGCTGTAGCCACCAACGTAGCGAAGTCAGCGTGTGGTGTGGGAGGGTGACGATCAGGTCTAGTGGGTCTCTTCCTTGCTTGTACACTGTCGACAACCAGGCTTGGAGTGGCCGAAGTCAAAGTCTGGCGTATGGTACCACGTACGTACAGGCTGCCATATGGCCCAAGAGGACCATGCAGTTTCTGGCCGTGGTAGTTGGGTACTGTAGGAGGGAGCGAACCAAGTTCAATATGGCCTCGGCCCGAGCTGTGGGCAGGAATGCCATGGCTTGTTGAGAGTCCAATACTGCCCCTATAAACTCGATTCTCTGAGTAGGCTCCAGGGTCGATTTTGGTTCGTTCAATATGAGACCCAACCTGAGGAATGTAGCTCTGACCAGAGCTATATGCTGGATAGCCAGTTCCCTTGAGTCTGCTCTGATGAGCCAATCATCCAGGTATGGGTAAACGTGTACCTGCCTCCGCCTCAGGTATGCGGCTACTACCGACATGCACTTTGTGAACACCCTTGGGGCAGTCGATAGGCCGAATGGAAGCACTGTAAACTGGTAATGTTGTTCCCCTAACACGAACCTCAGGAACCTTCTGTGGCCGGGGATTATTGAAATGTGAAAATAAGCGTCCTTTAAGTCGAGGGAGGCGAACCAGTCTCCGTGATCCATGGAAGGGATAATAGTCGCTAGGGAGAGCATGCGGAACTTCAGCTTCTTTATGTAGGAGTTGAGGCCCCGCAGGTCTAGGATAGGACGAAGGCCGCCCTTGGCTTTCGGGATAAGGAAATAACGGGAATAGTAGCCCTTGCCCCGAAATTCTTGAGGAACCTCCTCTATGGCACCCAAAGCCAGAAGGGTCTGTACCTCCTGAACTAGGAGTTGCTCGTGAGATGGGTCCCTGAAGAGGGACGGGGAAGATGGGTGGGTAGGTGGAAGGGAGGAAAATTGGATAGAATATCCCACCCTCACCAGGCTGAGGACCCATTTGTCTGAGGTGATTTGGGACCATGCCTGATGAAAGTGAGACAAGCGGTGCAGGAAGGGACGGAAAGGTGAAGGGTTGGATACTGGATCGTCACCCCCGGGCGCACCTTCAAAAGTTAGGCCTAGCATTAGGGGGTTGCCTGGGCCCCTGGTTCTGCTGGCCATTGCGGGATGAAGAACGGGGTCTTCCTCTGTTGTTTCCCCTTCCCCCCCCTTCGATTTAGGTCTCGCCTGGGAGCTGGCTGATAGGGGCGAGGCTGTTGGGCTTGTGGGGGCCTGAAGGGGCGCCTGACTGTTTGTGGGGTATGAAGGCCTAGGGACCGAAGCATAGCCCTAGAGTCCTTCATAGAATGGAGCTTCTTGTCCGTATCCTCGGCAAATAGCCCCTGCCTATCAAAGGGCAGGTCTTGGATGGACGCCTGGACCGGAGGAGGAATGCCGGAAACCTGCAGCCATGCCCCTCTCCTCATCACTATCCCGGTAGCCATCGATCGAGAGGCTGAGTCTGCGGAATCAAGCGCAGCTTGTAGCGCCGCCCTGGAGATCACCTTGCCCTCTTCCAGTATAGCCGTAAACTCCGGCGATGAGTCCTTAGGGATCTTCTCCTGGAACTTGCTGAGGGCAGTCCATGAGTTAAATGCATAGCGGCCTAGTGCTGCCTGCTGATTCACGATTTTAAGCTGCAGGGAGGCCGACGAGTAAACCTTTCTGCCGTATAGATCTAATTTTTTTGCTTCCTGTGATTTAGGTGTGGGTCCTGTGTGACCCTGCCTCTCCCTATGATTAACTGCATCCGCCACCAGGGAGCCCGGTGGTGGATGAGTGAACATGTGCTCGTACCCGGCTCGCGGTGTGAAATAACGGCGTTCTACCCCTTTTGCCGTTGGCGGAATCGAGGCGGGCGTCTGCCACAAAGTGGTCGACATTGAATTAATCTTTTTGATGAAAGGAAGGGCGATTCTCTTGGGCCCATCTGGAGAGAGGATGTCCACTGTTGGATCTTCCTCCTCCTGCACTTCCTCAGCAGGGAGGTTCAAGTTCTGGGCCACTCTCCTTAGGAGGTCCTGGTGCCCCTTGACGTCCATCGGTGGCAGTCCAGACGTTGAGGAGCCTGCCACCACTTCGTCCGGAGAAGAGGAGGACGATGTGGCGAATGGGGGCTCCTCTTGAACAGGGTGTCCCGTGGGTGGACCCATTGACGAGGCAGCCAAGGAATGATGGGCCATGGAACTGTGGTACTGGCTCAACCCCGACGGACCCGGTACCGGTTCCTCTCCCACCACCTCCGGTGGGGGTCTGGATACAGTGGCCGAAACAGGGCCTCGCGGCACCGCAGGTAGTGACATCGTCACAGATGGTGTCCCTTGTGTCTGCTGAAACGCCCACGGGGGCCAGAAGGACCACTGCACTGGACCTGAGTTTTGCTGGGACCACGGTGCCGAGTGGTGGGAGGAGCGTTGGTGCCGTGAACGGTGCCGATCTGACCCATGGGAGCGGTGGCTACGGCTTGATCGACGAGAAGGTACCCCGGTACGGTGACTTCGACTCGAACGGGACAACGCATCAGATTCCGACGCTGAGCTGGGCCATGGCGGTGCCGCGCCCTCCGGTGCCATGATGTATCTCTGATACATAGTAAGCTTACCGGGGCAGATTATCGGTGCCGGCGGAGGTAGCTGGGCGCATTCTCCTAGAGCCCGTACTTGCGGTGCCGAGGACATCCGGGCGTCCGGTGCCGTTGGTGCCAAGGTGGAGGGTGCTCCCGGTACCAGTGCCATCAGCATCGGAGGAATTAAAGGTGTGACCGACCCCGACGGTGCCGGTGTCACAAGCGGTGCCGGGGCCGTCGCTGGCACCGGATCCGAGAGAGGTGGGTCTGTGAAAGGCGGTGCCGTACCGTCTTCGCCCACGGACTCGATCAAGTCCCGGGCCGCCTCGAAGGCCTCCGGGGTCGACGGCGCCGGGAAGTCCGGGAGGGGCCCGTGCAGCGCTGCACCATCCCCCGATGCGTGCACGCGCACCGGGCCAGACGCTAACGTCACCCTACGGGACTCATCTACGTGACCCTGGGTGTGCCGCGTCTTCGCCTTGGCCTTACGAGCCGGCAATCTGCCCCTCTGCTTCTTAGGCGGCACCGGCGATTGAGAGCGGTGCCGTCTGGGGCTCTCGGTGCGTCGCGGGGACCGGTGCCGGTGCGAATTCTCTTTCCTGGGCACCGCCGGGTCCCGTACCGAGGTCGGAGCGCTTCGAGCTGCCTTGGATGGGAGATCTCCCTGAGGTTGAAGGGCGGACTCCATAAGGATTAGACGCAGACGATGATCTCTCTCTTTCTTTGTCCTTGGTTTGAAGCTCTTGCAAATTGCACAGCGCTCGGATTGATGGCCCTCACCCAGGCACTTCAAGCACTTTGTGTGGGGATCACTGTTTGGCATAGGCCTCCCACAGTGCTCGCAGCTTTTGAAGCCCGGCGCGCCAGGCATGCCCCGGGGCGAGGACTGATAAAGAACACACTATCTATCTAAGAACTGCTAACACTTAACGCTAAGTAGAACAACTAGAAACAGATTTACACGAACAATTAGCACAAGGTTGGGATACCGCTACTAGCTAAAGGGGATTCCAGCTAACCATCATGGGCGGGAAGAAGGAACTGAGCGGGGGGAGGGTCGGCAGGGGCATATATACATCACCATGAGGGCGCCACTCCAGGGGTCGCCCCTGCCGACCCTACGGGTACCGCTGGGGGAAAACTTTCCGGAGCCGTGCATGCGCGGTGCGCACACACTTGTGGGAATGGACATGAGCAAGCACTCGAAGAAGAACCCATATTACAGAGGCCGGTAGGCACAATGTGCTGTTAATTATTGCAACGTCAGAGCCCGTCTCTGCTTTCAGGGTGACGCTTCCAATAGTTCTATATAAACATAATATTTCTTTTTTCAAGGATGCAGCATTGTCATTATTTACATCATTCCCAAAGCATGCTAGATGGTTAGCAAAAAAATAAGGTGATGAGCTAAGGTGTATAATCTGAGGCCAAGATGATGCTCTAATTCAGGGGTGGCCAACCTGAGCCTGAGAAGGAGCCATAATTTACCAATGTACATTGCCAAACAGCCACGGTAATATGTCAGCAGCACCCCTCCCACCTGCCGGTAACCCCACCAATCAGCGCCTCCGGCCTGCTGCAATCAAGGAGGCTCTGGGGGCAGTGGGGGAGGAGTGATGGCAAGGCAGGCTCAGGGGAAGGGGCAGGGGCCTTGGGGGAACAGGTGGAGTGGGGGCAGGGCTGGGGCAGAGCAGGGGGTTGAGCAGTGAGCACCCCACAGCGTACTGGTTAGCATCTATAGCTCCAGCCCTCCGGAGTCAGCGCCTATGCGAGGAGCCACATATTAACTTCTGAAGAGCCGCATGCAGCTCCAGAGACACAGGTTGGCCACCCCTGCTCTAATTGAAATCAGTGACAAATCTCTCACTGACATCAACAAGTACAGGATTGGGCCCTAATTTTATTATACAACAACACTAGTGATTTTTTTTAACAGCCACATTTCTTTAAAAAGCCCTCTCAATTCCTTAGTTATGGCATAGGAAAGCTCTTTCATTTCAGAGCAATTCTTGGAACCAGGAGTTTTGCCTACAGTAGGAGGGCTTTTGTTCAGATTCTGTACACACACACGCCTTCAGAGTAATTCTGTAAGCTATAAAGTTTAGTTGGAGCCACAGGATTTGGCTTATTCATTGTGCTCATCGAGCTCAGTTGAACTGTGTTGCAATTTTGGCAAAAGAAAAATTGTGCAAAATATTAATAGTACAATGAACTCTACAAACAAGTTTTTGAACTTTTAGCAAGAGTCCTGCAGAACCCCATGAAGGCAGACCTATAAATCCATGAAAAGGGGTGTTTATGGACATGCTGAGAAACTGAAAACAATAATTGTGCACCACTCTAAAATACCACTTATGGACTAGGCCCCTGTAGTCCTCAAATACACTTAAATGCCAGGGTGATGGGTGCAGTCTGAGAACCTGAATAGAACTGTGCCTACATAGAACCCCATTAAAGGTAACTGCCAAATGTGGGTTTAAGACAGTATCCACCGTTCGCATAGACACAGAAATACATTCCATTGATTTTAATCAAACTACAAAAAATTCTTTCAGCGCAATAACAGGAACTGGTAACTCACAAATTCACTGTTAGAAACAAACTGCAGTTTTCCAGGCTACACTTGAAACTTCAAAGCGCTGTCGCGGGAACACTCCAGCAGCAGCCCTTTGAAATTCGATTGTGGTCTCCTGGGAGCACTGAGAGAGAGCTCTCCAGCATTCCTGGTAATCCACCTCCACAAGAGGATTAGCTCAGAGTGCTCGGAGCCCGGCTCCCAGCTCTCAGAACCTGTCCACACTAGCACTTTAAAGCGCTCAGACTTGCTGCGCTCAGGGGGGTGAAAAATCATCCCCCTGAGACAGCAAGTTAGAGCCCTATAAAATGTCAGTGTAGAACTATTACATTGTTACTACCCTGCACTAATTTTGTCTGTTAACTTTGCGCTCTTTGTGATGTCATACAGTAGTTTAAGTTTTCATCTTGAGTATCTCAAACACTTTGAAATTAGTTATTGTGATTTTCACAATAGATATTTGAATTGCTGTAATGCCTAGCAACCCCTAGCAGGATGCCAATGCGCTACGCACTGTACAAACACAGAACAAAAAGACAGTCCCTGAATCATATGGAAGTGTTTTATACACACTGATGGCTGTTTTCACCTAGAATTTGGTAGATCAAGTAATTGCAAATGTGTTACCACAAAGTTGTAAGTGCACATAAGGTTAAAAATTAATTCCCAATACTTCATTTGTCATGCACTAAAATTTTAGTCAATAAGTTTAGGATCCTGTTTGCCTGGGTCCAACTGCATGACTGGACCCTTAAAAAGCTGCTCCAAATTTTGATAGTATTATGAACCAAAATTCTTTCCTCCTGTTAAATTAAGCCTAAGAAGAAAGAGGATATCTGCATTAATGGCTAAAAATCCAAAACCAACCAATCTAACAAAAAACAAAGTTCAGTCACTAGAAAGAAAAGACAGGCACTATAATTCCAAACACAAAAATGCAAAAACTCCCTTAACTCTAAATGAACTGAAAATGAATAACTGGACCTATGATAGAGTGTAAGACAACAGTTTTCAAGCAATTCCTGCTAAAGTGGGTTCTAACATGGTTTCAGAGTCAGTGGAGACATATCCAACCTTCTTCAAACTATTTTAGTAGCCTACACTATTCACCTGGACTAGATATCTTTTTTTAAAAACCCAGTTCTGGCATGGTTTTGATCCATTCACATTAAACCTTAAGACCATATTAAAGTAGTTGAACAGGAGCAGTTCTTGAAAACAATACTGTATTTACAGTAACTCCATTTTCAAACAAACCCCCGGGAAGCATAGATAAGGCCTTTAAACTGCCTGAAATTTATTCCTTTTTTCTTCCATGGGGGTTTGGGAATGTTGCAGCTAATGTAGCCTTCATCAAGGGTCTTCCAAAGAGTGCTAAAGTCCTGCAGAGAAAGGAAGAAAGATAGAATCTAATAGGCCTTTTTACATTTGAAATAAGAGGCCCATAAATGAGTAGGAAAGGGCATAAGATATGGCCTATAAAGATCCAACTGAAGGATCAGAGCATCTATAGGGGTATGTATGTGCAAATTATTGCTTCACAGTTCACTTTGAAAGAGTTTTTTACCCGAACCCATTTAGATCATATTTTCTGCACTGCATATTATGGCTCTATTAGTACGCACACGAGTCCACAGCTATTATTTAAAACTTAAGGGACACCTGTAAAGTAAACAGAAGACACTGTAATCGCTACACTTTAGAAACAAAATGGATGATTTAGCCAGTTTGTTTGTGAGAGCAAGGATAGAAGTTACCTTAAAAAGACCTCAAAGGTTTGCACCTCACACATTCCAATCATGAGCTCCGTATGCTTTAATCTTCCTTGCCACCAGAACGTCCAGACTGATGAACTATCAACAAAATGTCAGTTCCAGTGAAAAGCAATACTAGTTCTAATGGCTGTGATGGAGAGTGTGGATACAATAGGTATTAGTAAAAACTGTTTTTAAAAATGCATGTTTTTTCCACATATACAGTTGTAATACCACAGCCCTCAAACTTGCAGCACTTATGAATGTGCTTCCCAGGATGTCAGAAAAAATCATTGTCATATGTAACAGGACCCTAGACAGTTAAATAACTGTACAACTTCCCTTTAATGCTTCTGGAGTGAAAGATAGCAAAACAAACTACTAAAAACAGGGAATTGTTTTGTTATTGAAAAGTAGCTTCAAAGCTTGAGACGGTGACAAATTATTTGTTTCCTAAAGCCCTCTGGTTACCCTCAACATATCTATTATTTCCGTTAGCACATTGCTGTCTTTGTACAGTGTATGAAAGACAAGTAAATAGCTTTATTTAGGAACCTGGATGCACTGAGATGCTGAGAGAATGCCTCGGTGCTTGTAAGGGGAGAAAAAGCACAAGAAAATCTTTATTTAAAGACTGGCTTATGATTCTGTTTAAGGACAGAAAAATTATGAGGGGTGGGGATGAGTGAAAGCCATTTCATTCTATAGCACATCACTAGATATTATGGGGAGAAGACAGTTGTCTCACTAAGAGCAAAAGGAACACTTTTTCCTAACGTATTGCTGGTTAATCTTACACTGCTTTGCAGGAAAACACAAATTATACAACACTAAGTAGCTGGATACAAGCAACATGCAGTTTCTTTCATTTCTTTTGTAGGGATTTAATGACAGTTAAACTTATTTCAAAGGAAATGTTGGGGAAAACAGTCAAAAGCCACAGTGTAGAGAAGATCAAATAATGTCCCTTTAATTGAGGGGGCCTGGACAGTGCAAGGCTTTAGACAGATATTATGCAGTTTGATCCTGTCCATACTGTGTCTTTTAACCTTGAACCTGAGCCATTGAAGAATTGAATTACAAATGCAGTGTAGATAAGGCATTACTGGTAAAGCCCAGACACCTTGGTTTGTCTGTATGGAGACTGCAGGGCTAAATTACTGTATAATGACTTTGGAGGCCAAATTCAGATATCCCTCTCCCCCTTACATTAACTGTGAATTTGGCCCTGGTTACAAGTCTATATGGTTGTGTTGCACAAATAATTGATCTAATAGTTGGCCTTAATAACTGTACTTATTGCAGACTTTCCTTTTTAAAAAGTATCACATCTCCTCACCCCCTTATTGTATTTTGTTCCAGAGTTGCACACACTTTGGAAGAATTGCAATAAATTTCAATTTGCTACCTCAAAATATTGCAGATAGAAACCTTATTTTATTTGACTGACTCCTTTTCCATCACTTCCTGCCAGCTCCGAAACAATATCTTGGTGTTGGTCTAGAGTTTTCCTAAGTCTCTTTCAAACAGTTACCTGGATTCAAGATCAAAAAGCTCATTAGCGGTAATCCTTTCCTACTTAACAGTGTCGGTGGCTGATTTGTGTGCAACACCAGGCTCAGTCACACAGAGACTACCAGGAGACCCATAAAAACTAAGGAGAGGTAACTCTGAGGAGAGGAATGGGTTGCATTATAATTTTGCCAAAAGCAGTTAAAAAGGAACCTAAATCAGGCTGTCAGTGATGGTTAAATGCACACAATGAAGTCACCTTTTCCTGCACAGGACTCAGTAATGCAAAGCAGAAGGCTACACTGGCCCTGAAGATTTGCCCGAGAGTAACCTCGCGCCGGGAGAGGCGGACTTAGCCAGAAAACACGTTATTTCCTTGCCAACCCCGAAGAGGAGCCGCAGCCTAGGCCGGGCAGAGCGACACCGCTGAGGGGGAGAGAGAAACAACAGCGATGGGCGAGACGTGCCTGTTCAGTTCTGCTTTGGGAGGGTTCACTGGTGCCCAAATGGCCCCCTGCTTTGCATGTCATTAATTCACCCCCCCCCCTGGATTTCCCCGGGGGAGGGTTTCTGGTGCTGGGGGAGTTTATTGGGGGCAGCCCGGGGGAGGTCGAGGTGGGCAGGGCTCTGAGGCGGGGGATGTGTGGGGGGGGTCGTGGGGGGGGCGTTTCATTCAGGACACTGTAGCGGGGGGGTCACTGGAGATGACGCGAATGCGCCCAGGCTGCAGCTTCCCGCGCGCTGAGCCCCCGAGTGCCCCCCCCCCCCCCCCGGTTCCCCGCCTTTGCAAAGGGCCTCGGGCGGGGAGCCCCCGGCTGCCAACCTCCGCCCGCCAGCCGCCGCGCAGGCGCAGTGAGCGGCGGTGGCGTTTGAACGCCAGTTACCCCGCCACGGCGAAGTAGGTGAAAGGCAACTCGGTGTCAGCGCTCTCCCTCCCCCGCCCGCCGCGGCAGAGTGCGCCTGCGCAGCAAGGGCGCGCGCCTCCTGCCCCTCCCGCGCCTTTCCCAGGTCGCGCGGCGCTGAGGGCGGGCCGGGGAGGCTGCGGCGCCCCCTGCAGGGAGGGCACGTGACGGCTGCCTGCACGGGCCAGGGACGCTGCAGTGCTCGCTGGCAGCAGGGCGGGAACTCGGGGGGGGGGGGGGGGAGTAAGCGCCATGGAGTAAAGGCGGATTCGCCTCCTTCCCACCCCCATCTCCCCAGGCTCCTTGCTCCAGCGCAGAAGATCCGCCTGCCTGGTGTGTGTGTAATGACACCCCCAAGGGGTGTGTGTGTGTGTAATGACACCCCCAAGGGGGGGGGTGTAATGACACCCCCAAGGGGTGTGTGTGTGTGTGTAATGACACCCCCCAAGGGGGGGGGGGTGTAATGACACCCCCAAGGGGGGTGTGTGTGTGTGTAATGACACCCCCCAAGGGATGGGTGGGTGGGCTAGTGACTCCGAGAAGATCAGGGTAGGAAGAGACCTCAGGACCTAGTCCAACCCCCTGCTCAAAGCAGGACCAACCCCAACTAAGTCATCCCAGTCAGGGCTTTGTCAAGCCTGATCATACCTCTAAGGAAGGTGATTCTACCACCCTCTGAGTGAAAAAACTTTTCCTAATATCCAATCTAAACCTCCCCCATTGCAACTTGAGACCATTGCTCCTTGTTCTGTCATCTGCTACCACTGAGAACAGTCTAGATTCATCCTCTTTAGAGCCCCCTTTCAGGTAGTTGAAAGCAGCTATCAAATCTCCCCTCAGTCTTCTCTTCTGTAGACTAAACAATCCCACTTCTCTCAGCCTCTCCTCATCAGTCATGTGCCCCAGCCCCCTGATCATTTTTGTTGCCCTTCTCTGGACTCTCTCCAATTTGTCCACATCCTTTCTGTAGTGTGGGCACTAAAACTGGACGCAATACTCCAGGTGTAGCCTCACCAGTGTCGAATAGAGGGGAACAGTCACGTCCCTCGATCTCCTGGCACTGCTCCTACTAATACAGACCAATATGCCGTTGGCCTTCTAGGCAACAGAGGCACACTGCTGACTCATATAGAGCTTCTCATCCACAGGTCCTTTTCTGCATAACTGCTGCTAAACTAATCAGTCCCCAGCCTTTAGCAGTGCATTGGATTCTTCTGTCCTAAATGCAGGACTCTGTACTTGTTCTTGTTGAACCTCATCAGATTTCTTTTGGTCCAATCCTCCAATTTGTCTAGGTCACTCTGGACCCTATTCCTACCCTCCAGCATATGTACCTCTCTCCCCAGCTTAGTGTCATCTGCTAACTTGCTGAGGGTGCAATCCATCCCATCATCCAGATCATTAATGAAGATGTTGAACAACAGTGGCCCCAGGACCAACCCCTAGGGCACTCCGCTTGATACTGGCTACCAACTAGACATCAAGCCGTTGATCACTACCCCTTGAGCCTGACAATCTAGCCAGCTTTCTAGACATCTTATAGTCCAGTGGTCTCCAACCTTTTGATGAACGCGGACCGGTCAACGCGGCCGAGTACTGCTTGCGGCCCGGGGGCTCTGTGCGGTGCGGCGGACCGTTGTATGCCCGCCGAAAACCCGCAGAAATCAGTGGCTTTTTTATTTGTCGGAGCGGCGGGAACTTGCATGTCCGCCGAAAAGCCGCAGGAAAACGGCGGAAAAGCAGAAAAATGTGGAACTCTTGCCGCACCGGAAGGGAAAGCGGGGCCGGAAGCGGAAAGGAAAGCGGCCGGAAGCGGAAGGGCGGGCCGGAGGGGAACGCGGCCGCGGATCGGTACCAAATGCTCCACGGACCGGTACCGGTCCGCGGACCGGGGGTTGGGGACCACTGTATATAGTCCATTCATCCAGCCCATACTTCTTTAACTTGCTGGCAAGAATACTGTGGGAGCCCGTATCAAAAGCTCTGCTAAAGTGAAGATATATCACGTCCACTGCTTTCCCCATATCTACAGAGCCAGTTATCTCATCGTAGAAGGCAATCAGGTTGGTCAGGCATGACTTGCCCTTGGTGAATCCATGTTGATTGTTCCTGATCACTTTCCTCTCCTCTAAGTGCTTCAAAATGGATTCCTTGAGGACCTGCTCCATGATTTTTTCAGGGACCTAGGTGAGGCTGACCGGTCTGTAGTTCCCCGGGTTCTCCTTCTTCCCTGTTTCAAATATGGGCACTATATTTGCCTTTTCCCAATTGTCCAGAACCTCCCACAAGCGCGACAAGTTTTCAAAGATAATGGCTAATGGCTCTGCAATCAAATCAGCCAATTCCCTCAGCACCCTCGGATGCATCAGATCTGGACCCATGGATTTGTGCATGTCCAACTTTTCTAAGTCATCCTTCATCTATTGTTTCACCACTGAGGGCTGCTCACCTCCTCCCCATACTGTGCTGCTCAGTGCAGCAGTCTGGGAGCTGACCTCGTCTATGGACGCAAAAGAAGCAATGAGTACTTCAGCTTTTTTCACATCATTTCTCACTAGGTTTCCTCCCCCATTCAGTAAGGGTACCATACTTTCCCTGACCTTTTTCTTGTTGCTAACATACCTATAGGAACCCTTCTTTTATCCTTCATACCCCTTGCTAGTTGCAACTCCAGTTTGGTTTTGGCCCTCCTCATTACACCTTTGCATGCTCAAAACAATATTTTTATACTGCTCCCTAGTCATCTGTCCAAGTTTCCAATTCTTGTAACCTTTTTTTTTTTTTTTTTTTTTTTGTGCTTAAGCTCACCGAAGATTTCACTGTTAAGCCAAGCTGGTCATATTTGCTATTCTTTCTGCAAATCGGGATGGTTTGTTCCTGCACCCTCAATCAGGTTTCTTTAAAATACAGCTGGTGCTCCTGGACTCTTTTCTCCTCATAATAGCCTCCCAGGAGATCCTGCCCATCAGTTCCCTAAGGGAGTCTAAGTCTGCTTTTCTGAAGTTCAGGGTCCGTATTTTGCTACTCTCCTTTCTTCCTTTTGTGAGAATCCTGGACTTGACTATCTCATGGTCACTGCTGCCCAGGTTGCGACCCACTTCTACTTCCCCATCCAATTCTTCCCTGTTTGTGAGGAAGAGGAGCACAACCCCTGGTTGGTTCCTCCAGCACTTGCACCAGGAAGTTGTCCCCAACGCTCTCCAAAAACATCATGGATTGTCTGTGCTCTGCTGTATTGCTCTCCCAGCAGATGTCAGGGTGATTCAAGTCCCCCATTAGAACCAGGGCCTGTGATCTGGAAACTTCAGTTAGTTGTTGTGAAGAGAAAACCTCCCCCATCTCCAAACACTGGGGTAACAGAGGGGGTCTCTCCTATGGCCCCTTAACTATAAGCTGCTTTCCCAACCTAAGTTAAATCTTTCCCCCCTCCAAACCCACACTCTACCAGTTGGGAAATGGGGACCATGCTGCCACCATTCATGTGAATCTCCAAGACCCTGGAGGGGGGCACACGAACACCCCAAACTCCCCTTCCCTCTCCCATAGAGATCGGGACCTTTAGACACTGCTTCACCCCTCCCCCTCTCCCTCTTGTACCGGGAGAGATGAGGACACAGACTCTGAGCACCAGCCACTCCTCCCTGCTCTTAGGAGAGAGACTCAGATACACAGACCCACCCTCCCTTACCCGGGAACTGGGTCAAATCCAAAGCTAAGACAACTTTAAGGGAATAACCAAACACTTGTTATAACAAAGAAAGGTTTAATAAAGAAAAGAGAACAACTTACAGCTAATACAACTTCACAGATATAAAGCTTTCTAATCCCTCCCTCAAGATTTTACCCCCTGGAAGGCTAGTGACACTCTAAATCAGGTACAAAATTTATGAGATCAAAGTGCTACTTACAGTTAGTCTAATCTTAGAAATAGAAGGGTGCTCCGTCTCTCCCAAAGCTAGGAGAAGGGAGAAGAGCTTCCATAGCTGGAAAAGAGGTCGAGCTAGCCCAAAAGCTCTGGGACGAACTGAACTGACTTCCTGGTTCTTCCTCCAGGTGGGCTACTCTGACGTCACCCCCCCCTTCCCTCAGTTAACTCCCAACAGGTAAAACAGCACTCCAAGGCACTTCACACTCATGCCAGTTGTCATCTACCTCATCCTCCTGGTCTGGTGGTCAATAGCACATGCACATGATGACAGCACCCTCTCAACAGGCTGGATTCATTTCCCCGCCCTCTAGCACCTGGTGTAAGTTCCTGATCTGTGAAATGGGGTAATGTTTCCTTTCTCAAACCTTTTTGTCTGTCTTACTGACTTAGACTGAAAGCTCTCTGGAGCAGAGAATCCTCTTGCTCTGTGTATGAACATGCTGTAGCATAATGCAGACCTGATCAGAGATGGGCCTCTCAACACAGTTGTAATAATAATGCCCCCCCCCTCTTTTCCATTTGAAGTTCCTCAGTACATTAATATGCACTTTTGCAAAGCAGTTAGAGATCTACAGATGAAAAATGCTACTTGTATTATGTTTACAAACAGAGCATGTAGTATTACTTAAATTATACTTAAACTGAAACCACTACTCCTTGGGGAAAGTCTTCCATGTCATCAACTGTTGAAGGCACAAATGTTTTTTCACCTTTATTTATGCCTTAATTTTTTGTGTGCAGCTTTTATTACCAGTGGCAAGATTTCATTTAGTCACTTTGATGGATAACATCATGCTTAACAGATGACTTCATCGCTATAACATATCTTTTAGGAGTCATTAGAGCTAGGGGGACAAATGACCTCATTTTGTACTTAGTTGCTTTTTTCTGTTTATGAGCTCATTTAAGGAGTCTGGCTAATCCAGGCTTGGCAATGATTCATGGAGCCTTTGACCTTTGTCAGCCATTTCCAGTATGGAAGAAACAGAGTCATTACTGTAAAATAGATGGGTCAATATATTATGTTATCTGAGTTATGGCCCCCAGTCCAGTTGCTAGTGGTCATAGCTGGTATTCTCAAAACTACTCTGAAATAGCAATAGTAGCGGGTAGGTGAGGCCAAGCATTGTGAACGAAGGTGCCATTTGTTCCTTGAATGAATGGAGGACTCCACTTTCCAGGTGATACTGCCTTAAGAACATAAGAACGGCCATAGTTGGTCAGACCAAAGGTTCATCTAGCCCAATATCCTGTCTTCCAACAATGGCCAATGCCAGGTTCCCCAGAGGGAATGAACAGAACAGGTAATCATCAAGTGATCCATCATCCTCTGTCACCCAGTCCCAGCTTCTGGCAAACAGAGACTAGGGACACCATCCCTGTCCATCCTAGCTAATAGCCATTGATGGACCTATTCTCCATGAACTTATCTAGTTCTTTTTTGAACCCTGTTATAGTCTTGATCTTCACCATATCATCTGACAAGGAATTCCGCAGGTTGACTGTTCATTGTATGAAAAATTCTTCCTTTTGTTTGTTTTAAATCTTCTGCATATTAGTTTCATTTGGTGACCCCTAGTTCTTGTGTTATGAGAAGTAAATAACACTTCCTTATTTACTTTCTCCAAATCAGTTATGATTTTATAGACCTCTGTCACATACCTCCTTAGTCATCTCTTTTCCAAGATGGACAGTCCAAGTCTTATTAATCTCTTCTCATACGGCAGCTGTTCCATAACCCTAATCGTTTTGGTTGCCCTTTTCTGAACCTTTTCCATTTCCAATAAATCTTTTTTGAGACAGGGCGACCACATCTGCATGCAGTATTCAAGGTGTGGGCGTACCATGGATTTATATACAGGCAATATGAGATTTTCTGTCTTATTATCATTTTCTTAATGATTTCCAACATTCTGTATGCTTTTTGACTGCCGCTGCACGTTGAGTGGATTTCAGAGAACTATCCACAATGACTCCAAGATCTCGTTCTTGAGTGGTAACAGCTAATTTAGACCCTATCATTGTACAGTATATGTATAGTTGGGATTATGTTTTCCAATGTGCATTGCTTTGCATTTTCAACATTGAATTTCATCAGCCATTTTATTGCCCAGTCACCCAGTTTTGAGAGATCCTTTTGCAACTCCTTGCAGTCTGCCTGCGACTTAATTATCTTGAGTAGTTTTGTATCATCTGCAAATTTTGCCACCTCAGTATTTACCCCTTTTTCCAGATTGTTGATGAATATGTTGAATAGGACTGGCCCCAGAACAGACCCCTGGGGGACACCACTATTTACTTCTGTCCACTCTGAAAACAGACCATTCATACCTATCCTTTGTTTCCTATCTTTTAATCAGTTACTGATCCATGAGAGCACCTTCCCTCTTATCCTGTGGCAGCTTACTTTGCGTAAGAGCCTTTGGTGAGCGACCTTGTCAAAGGCTTTCTGAAAATCTAAATACATGATATCCACTGGATCCCCCTTGTCCACATGCTTGTTGACCCCCTCAAAGAATTCTAGTAGATTGGTGAGGCATGATTTCCCTTTACAAACCATGTTGACTTTCCCCGAACAAATTATCTACATCTATGTGTCTGACAATTTTGTTCTTTCTTATAGTTTCAGTCAGTTTGCCCGGTACTGAAGTCAGGCTTGCCAGCCTGTAATTGCCAAGATCACCTCTAGAGCCCTTTTTAAAAATTGTGGTTACATTAGCTATTCTCCAGTCATCTGGTACAGAAGCGGATTTAAATGATAGGTTACAGACTACAGTTAGTAGTTCTGCAATTTCACATTTGAGTTCCTTCAGAACTCTTGGGTGAATCCCATCTGGTCCTGGTGACTTTTTACTGTTTAGTTTATCAATTTGTTCCAAAACCTCCTGTAATGACACCCCAATCTGGAACAGTTCCTCAGATTTGTCACCTAAAAGGAATGGCTCAGGTGTGGGAATCTCCCTCACATCCTCAGCCATGAAGACCGATGCAAAGAATTCATTTAGTTTCTCCACAATGGCCTTGAGTGCTCCTTTAGCATCTCGATCACCCAGTGTCCCCACTGGTTGTTTAGCAGGCTTCCTGCTTCTGATGTACTTACATTATTATTTTTTTTACTATTACTTTTTGAGTCTTTGGCTAGCTGTTCTTCTAATTCTTTTTTGGCCTTCCTGATTGTATTTTTACAGTTCATTTGCCAGTGTTTATGCTCCTTTCTATTTTCCTCACTAGGATTTAACTTCCACTTTTTAAAGGATGCCTTTTTGTCTCTCACTTCTTCTTTTGCTTCATGGTTTAGGCATGGGGGCACTTTTTTGGTTCTCTTACTGTATTTTTTAATTTTGGGGTATACACTTAAGTTGAGCCTCTATTATGGCATCTTTAAAAAGTTTCCATGCAGCTTGCAGGGATTTCACTTTTTGCATTGTACCCTTTAATTTCTGTTTAACTAACTTCCTAATTTGTGTCATTCCCCTTTTTAATATTAAATACTACAGTGTTGAGTCGCTGTGATGTTTTTCCTGCCACAGGGATGTTAAATTTAATTATATTATGGTCACTATTACCAAGTGGTCAAGCTATATTCCCCGCTTGGATCTGATTTTGTGCTGCACTTAGGACTAGATCAAGAATTGCCTCTCCTCTGGTGAGTTCCAGGACTAGCTGCTCCAAGAAGCAGTCACTTAAGGTGTCAAGAAACTTTATCTCTGCATCCCATTCTGAGGTGACGTACTCAGTCAATAGTTGAAAATCCCCATTATTATTTAGTTTTTTAATTTTAATAGACTCTCTAATCTCCCTGAGCATTTCACAGTCACTATCACCATCCTGGTCAGGTGATTGGTAATAGATCCCTACGGTTATATTTTTATTATTAGAGAATGGAATTACTATCCACAGAGATTCTATGATACAGTTTGGTTTATTTAAGGTTTTTACTTCATTTGATTCTACACTTTCTTTCACATATAATGCCACTCCCCCACTAGCATGACCTGTTCTGTCTTTCCAATATACTTTGTACCCTGGTATTACTGTGTTCCATTGATTATCCTCATTCCACCATGTTTCTCTGATACCTATTATATCAATATCCTTATTTAATACAAGGCACTCTAGTTGACCCATCTTTTTATTTAGACTTCTAGCATTGGTATATAAGCAGTTTAAAAACTTGTCACTTTTTAGCTGTCTGTCATTACAGATAGAATTAAATGGGACTTTTTTCATTTGACTGTTTCTTCATCAGATTCTACCTGTATTTTATCATCTTCCATCCTCTCCTCCTTACTAGGTGTAGCGGGGCAGCGACTCACCTCTGCGGTGCCTCCTGCTGGTCCGTCCGGGAATTAGCTCAGTCCAGCCACCGGAGCGCCCTCTGCAGGCTGATGTCCCACTTGCTGCTGGCCCAGAGTCCCTCCCAGACCCCAGTGCTCTCTTCCCTTGGGTGCTGAACCCCTGCAGTACCCCCTCAGGTCTTAGGGTCTCCCCTCCCTGGGGAACCCCCACCCTCTATCCCCACCTGGCCTCAGTCTAGGCAACTGCCAGTCACCACTTGCCCCCATTCTCTGGGGCAGACTGCAGTATCATTGCTACTCATCACCAGCAAGGTGGGTTTGGCCTGCTGCCTCTAGAGCCATGGGCTGCCCACTGCACCCCCAGTACCCCTTTGTTGGGCCTTCCCCTAGGTCCTGCAGCCTGGGGGTTTCCAAGCCAGAGCTTCCCCAGCTCCTCCTGCCTAGCCCCAGCCCTGCTTCACTCTAGGTACCCACTCAAGTTCCTAGCAGCCAGGCCTGTCCACCTCTGCAGACAGAGGAGACTCTCCCTGTGCTCCAAACTCTGGGCCCTTATATCAGGGCCAGCTGGTCCCTAATTGACCCAGCCACAGCTGTGGCTGCTCTACTCAATCAAGCTGGAGCTTGCTTGCTCCCAGCCACAACCCTTTCTTGGGCTGTTTTAAACCCTTTTCCACTGGAGTGAGACAGCCGCCCCACTACACTAGGACATAGAGAATCTCCATTAATAGATGCTCCCCTAGGGATGTCTCTGTCTGACTCACATGCTCCCCCACATTTGTTAGGTTTCCCCCATAAAATGGTTTTAACAAGGGCAAATTTTCAAGGGGATTTCATAGAATCATAGAATATTAGACCTGGAAGGGACCTCTGGAGGTCATCTAGTCCAACCCCCTGCTCAAAGCAGGACCAATCCCCAATTAAATCATCCCAGCCAGGGCTTTGTCAAGCCTGACATTAAAAACCTCTAAGGAAGGTGATTCCACCACCTCCCTAGGTAACCCATTCCAATGCTTCACCACCCTCCTAGTGAAAAAGTTTTTCCTAATATCCAACCTAAACCTCCACCACTGCAACTTGCATTACTCCTTGTTCTGTCATCTGCTACCACTGAGAACAGTCTAGATCCATCCTCTTTAGAACCCTCTCTCAGGTAGTTGAAAGCAGCTATCAAATCTCCCCTCACTCTTCTCTTCTGTAGACTAAACAATCCCACTTCTCTCAGCCTCTCCTCATCAGTCATGCGCTCCAGGCCCCTAATCATTTTTGTTGCCCTTCTCTGGACTCTTTCCAATTTTTCCATATCCTTATTGTAGTGTGGGCCCCAAAATTGGACACAGTACTCCAGATGAGGCCTCATCAATGTCGAATGGAGGGGAACAATCACGTCCCTCGATCTGCTGCCAATGCCCCTACTTATACAGCCCAAAATGCCATTAGCCTTCTTGGCAACAAGGGCACACTGTTGACTCATATCCAGCTTCTCATCCACTGGAACCCCTAGGTCCTTTTCTGCAGAACTGCTGCCTAGCCATTCGGTCCCTAGTCTGTAGAAGTGCATGGGATTCTTCCGTCCTTAGTGCAGGACTCTGCACTTCTCCTTGTTGAACCTCATCAAATTTCTTTTGGCCCAATCCTCTAATTTGTCTAGATCCCTCTGTATCCTATCCCTACCCTCCAGTGTATCTAGCACTCCTCCCAGTTTAGTGTCATCTGCAAACTTGCTGAGGGTGCAGTCCACATCATCCTCCAGATCATTGATAAAGATATTGAATAAAACCGGCCCCAGGACCGACCCTTGGGGCACTCCGCTCGATACCAGCTGCCAACTAGACATGGAGCCATTGATCACTACCCATTGAGAATGACAATCCAGCCAGCTTTCTATCCACCTTATGGTCCATTCATCCAGCCCATACATCTTTAACTTGCTGGCAAGAATATTATGGGAGACCATATCAAAAGCTTTGCTAAAGTCAAGGAACAACACATCCACTGCTTTCCCCTCATCCACAGAGCCAGTTATCTCATTGTAGAAGGCAATTAGGTTAGTCAGGCATGATCTGCCCTTGGTGAATCCATGCTGACTGTTCCTGATCACTTTCCTCTCCTCTAAGTGCTTCAGGATTGATTCCTTGAGGACCTGCTCCATGATTTTTCCAGGGACTTAGGTGAGGCTGACTGGCCTGTAGTTCTCTGGATCCTCCTTCTTCCCTTTTTTAAAGATGGTCACTACATTAGCCTTTTTCCAGTCATCCAGGACCTCCCCCGATCACCATGAGTTTTCAAAGATAATGGCCAATGGCTTTTTGTAGAGGCCCTGGCTCCTTTGCCTTTTCTGGTTAGAGACAGCTCTGGAGTTAGAGGTCTGTTTGGAGAAGGGGGAAGAGGGATGGAAGGGGAGGAAGTCTTGATGTTCTGATTGTCATTGGGATACTAAAGAGGAAGGTTTGCAGCATTTTCTAACAATGCTCAGCGTCTGGGTTAACGTAATCTCCTCTGGAGTTTCATTCTATAGCTGCCCCCAGTCAACTGAGAATACTCTGTCCCAGCACTGCAATTTACTGAACAACAACACCACCACCACCACAATACACTGGTGCCCTAGAATAACAGCAATATATTTTCCTTGAGCTGTGGGAACATCCCGTGACAGAGGATGAGGATTAGTATCACAAAAGTTATATAGTGCCATGAATTTAGGCGGTACTTTACAGATGTAGATAAAGTCACATTCCTTCCTCTAAGGAGCTTACAGTATAAAGAGATGTTATCCTGCAGAGATGCCTTGCTTGTTGCAAGGCTGGTGTGTGCCAGAACTTCTAGGAGGAGGGGGAATTCCCTAGGATCCATCACACGGAAGGGTGCAGGGTAAAACGGAACCAGACATTGATGAGAACCCAGAGTGCTCAGCACCTTAGAAAAAGTCAGGCCACTGTTAATTTAGATACCTAACTATGGATTAAGAAGCCTATTACTAGATAGCCAAATATAACATTCCCCTCCCCCCCCCCCGATTTTCTACGTGAATAGAGTGTCCCTCCCTACCCACAATGGAGGCAGAAATTCCCATTTTCCTTTAAAGGAACTCCTCAACCCACAGTGTCGTGCACTGTCCGCCCCTGTCCTAGGTTTGGCTATATCTCCTCTGTTCTGTAATCAGCGAGATAGATCTGTTTAGCCACACAGAGCACCTCAGCCTCCCCGGAACCTGAACATACTCAAGTAGAAACCAGACTCTACTCTGCACTGTCCTGGGCGGTCACCAGTTCAGTCTAGTAAAAAATGGAAAAGTAAGTTTTGTATGGGACTTCAGTATGTGTTAGTACAGCATGTGAGCTTCGAGAGGAACGTAATATCTGAAGACAGGTCTACAGTGGGAGGGGAGGGGGGTTGACCTAAGATACGCAAGTTCAGCTACGTGAATAGCGTAGTTGAAGTCAACATATCTTAGGTCGACTTACCTAGGAGTCCTCACGTCGGCGAGTCGACCGCTGCCACTCCCCCGTCAACTCCGCTTCCGCCTCTCATGGCAGTGGAGTTCTGGAATTGACGCTACACTAGATGCATTAAATCGATCCCCGAAAGATTGATCATTACCTGCCGATCTGGTGGGTAGTGTAGACTTACCCTCAGAAGGCAAGGTTTCTCTCCCTCCTGTTTGAACTGGCAAATAAGACAATAGTAAAGAAACTTTTTGTTTAAGATTTTACAGTGTCCCTAAATGTGCCAGTTGCTTCAGTGTACTGATGCAGACAAGAGTCCAATCCACAAAGTTATAGGCTCCTAACTTCCACTGGAATCAATTAAAATTAGGAATCCTAATACTTTTGTGGACCTGGGCCTAGGTCTCTGTCCCAAAGAGCATACAGTTGGTTACATCTTTAAAAAAAAAGATATTTCAATAGGTACAAAAAAGGGCAACAGAAATGATTGTGGTATGGAACAGCTTCTGTGTGAGGGGAGATTAATAAGCTTTTTAGGTTGGAAAAGAGATGACTAAAGGGGGCTATGATAGAGGTCTATAAAATCATGCTTGGGGTGAAGAAAGTAAATAAGGAAGTGTTATTTACCCTGTGTGGCAGGGTGGGCTTGACCCAGCCTGCCGCCCCTTTAAGAGGGAGAAAAGCCCTCTGCAAACCCCCGGTGCAGCAAGCCTAATTAGCCACCTGGCTTGCAGCCTAATCAACCTGGATGGGTTGCACCTGGCAGCCTCCTCTGGGGGATAAAAGGCTGCCAGGAAGGAAGCCCAGGGTGGTGGTGGCAGGAGCTATTCAGAGCTGAGTGTGTGGTGGTGGTTGTTTGAGTTACTCAGAGTTGGGTTTGTATGTTAGCTGGACTACCTAGAGTCCCTAGAGCTGTGTTAACTGTTAGCTGGACTACCTAGAGTCCCTAGAGCTGTGTTAACTGTTAGCTGGACTACCTAGAGTCCCTAGAGCTGTGTTAACTGTTAGCTGGACTACCTAGAGTCCCTAGAGCTGTGTTAACTGTTAGCTGGACTACCTAGAGTCCCTAGAGCTGTGTTAACTGTTAGCTGGACTACCTAGAGTCCCTAGAGCTGGATATTAATGAGCTGGATATTAATAAGCTGTTGAGCTGGATATTAATGAGATGTTTTAAGCTGTATATATTGGTGGTGGGGTCCTGCACTGTAAATTAAAGGGCACTGTTGGAGCAAAAAAAAGGGTTTCCTGCCTGTGTTCCTGAGAGGGGGGAGACGGCGGTCTGTCACACCTGTCATATAACACAATAACAAGGAGTCACCAAATGAAATTAATATGCAGCAGGTTTAAAACAAACTAAAGGAAGTATTTCTTCACACTGCAGTCAACCTGTGGAACTCCTTGCCAGAGGAAGTTGTGAGGGCCAAGACTATAACAGGGTTCAAAAAAGAACTAGATAAATACATGGCGGACAGGTCCATCAATGGCTATTAGCCAGGATGGGCAGGGATGCAAAACCATGCTCTGAAGTGTCCTTAACCTCTGTTCGTCAGAAGCTGGGAATGGGTGATGGGATGGATCACTTGATGATTATCTGTTCTGTTCATTCCTTCTGAAGCACCTGGAATTGGCCACTGTTGGCAGACAAGACATTGGGCTAGATGGACCTTTGGTCTGACCCAGTATGGCTGTTGTTATGATAGCCCAAGGGTTAAGGCAACTTAGACCAAGTTCAGACGGTGATTCAAAATGACAAACCCAAAGGCATTTTAATGTTAACATACCAATTCTGTGCTTTTGTTGTTGCTGTGCCTAATCCAGAAAAGGGTGGGATATTCAGCAGTATTCAGTGTGGGCCTAACTTTGTTCCCCGAATCAAAGGAGAGCTGGGCCAATGCTTAGGCATTTCTGAAAACCCCACACAAATATTAGAAGATGGGATGGCTACGCTGCTATGGAATGTGCTGGCCCAGTTATAGAACACAGACCAGATCCTGCATTCCCTGCTCCACAAGCTTTACTCCACTGGGAGTTTTGCCTGAATAAGAAACGCAGCACCAGGCCTGCGTCACTACAATTAGTTTAACAGATTGGGGCAGGAGGAAAATGAATCTTTCTTCTACTCTCATCTGTTTTCTGTCCCCACTACAAAACTGCACGACATTATCCCTGCTCATGTTCCTCTTGTAGGGCTCCGTTCATGTTACCCTCAAGGAATGGCTTATTAGCATTTTTAATAAGCCAGTATCACCAACAAAACAGGTTTCTCTGCCCTCTGGATTTTCCAGGGCAACCCATCTGTGTCTGTCCAGACAGCAAGCTAACAGGGCAGGAATGCCTCACTTTGCACCTGCATCGGTGAAGAGACAGAGGGGAGATGGCTTACATCTTCCTCAATCTGCTGTCCTCAGCACAAGCTAGCTCTGCCCTATGGGATTGTGGTTGCAGGATATCATCAGAATCCAGGGCTGCTCTAACCAGCCCTCCAGTTGCACCTTTCCCACTCCCCCATTCATCCCAGAACGGCCTCTCTGCCAGGAGCTTGTGGGAACAGTGCAGGGTTTGACACTGACAAGTTCCCCCCAGGGTGTCACCTAGAGCTAGGGTACCATTAAGGCTCCTTACTCACCAGCCTGGGCTCCCTCTTACACTGTACTGCTGTGACAAGCTGCAAAGCCCCCCAGCCTTCATTTTCACCAGCATACATACAGGTAGGGACACACTCAGCTGCCGTTTCTTAAGGGGCAGGCAGCACTTGCTTTGCAGCTTGGAATCCCCAGGTGTTTCATTCACAGGCTAGAAATCCCTTTAGCCTGGGTCCAGCACTTCCCCCAGTTCAGTAATTGTTCCTCAGGTGTTTCCAGGAGTCTTCTTGGGTGCGGAGTGAAGAACCCCAGACGACTTCACTATCTGCCTTATCTAGCTTTAACATAGGGCAGGAACCCTTTGTTTCAAAACTTAGTTCCCAGACTGGTTTGTGGAAAAATACTAACATCCCAAGAAGGAGTACAGAAGCTTGTGGGCTGGTCACATGATCTTGCAGTGTTATAGCAGCCATTGCTTATAGGCTAACCAAAAGACTCACAGGAAGGTCAAGCTATTCCACAGTCCATTGTCATTGCTGATGGGCCATCAGCTCCATCTGGCTTCTTCATTGTTGTACCTGACAGGTGGTGTTTTCCAGAGTACGCCCAGTTGAAATACTGAAATACTGTCAATACTCTTAACTTCATACAGAAAAATGATACATGCATACAAATAGGTTATTCATTGTAATGGGATCCCCAGGGTGCAGGCTGGAACTGTGGGAACGCTGTGCCCCCTGAATTCTCTCCAGCTTGGGCTGGAGAGTGCTTTGCCAGTGACCAGCAACAAACCCCCCCAGGTGCGGTTATCACTCAGCACAACCACATGTGGAGACCCAACACCCAGCTAGATTGCATGAATGCTCCCAGAGCCACTCATGAATCACACAGAGAAAGAAATCAGAGCCAAATTGCCCCAACATCCAGCACTGTATCTCAGAAATATACTGTCTTGCACTGCTCATCATGAGCAGTGCAAATGTATTAATTGGTTCACCACTTCAATGGAACGTGGACATACACCAGCCTTAGCAAATCTGAGAAGATTCAGGCAAACTCACTGGTAAAGATAAATAGTTAAACAAGAGCAGTTTCTCCTCTCTCCGTGTTCACACCCCAAGATCAGCTGCTAGAAGAGCAGCTCATCCTCCCTGATTAAAGATAACAAGGTGGTTCAGCCTGATTGAATTTAACCTCATTATCTCTAACCTTGTTCTTGCCTTCTTTTTAAACCTGCCTCTGGATACTTCCACTGCATGCATCCGATGAAGTGGGTACTAGCCCACGGAAGCTTATGCTTCAATACTTTTGTTAGCCATTAAGGTGCCACTGGACTCTTTGTCACTTCAGTTAAACAAATGTATTGACTACAAAAGATATAAAAACTTAAAATATAAGTGATAGGCAAAAAGTCAGCATTAGTCAGAAATAAAATACAAGCACATAGTCTAAACTCTCAACCTTATTAGACTGGGCAACATCTAGATTAAGCAGTTTTTCTCACCCTTATTGGATATTGCAGTTCATAGTACACGAGTTTTACTCTTGAAACCTGGGCCAGTCCCCTCAGTTGGGAGTCTTCAGAGTGTCTTTGTCGTTTTCAGTGTAGGTGAGTGGAGGAGAAAGGCCAAGCTCTGTTATGTTTTCTACCTGGAGTCCCATGTGCTTGGGGAACACACAAGCCCAGGCATGTCTGAGGGGTGTTGCTGAGTCCCCAGGCAAGGCTGAGCAATTCCACTGGTGTGTTTCATGCAGGTGAGTCATTGCATTGTAGCTCCCTTGCTGAATGATAGCTGTTGATGGGTTGTTTGACACCCTGCCGGATGTTGGTTATTTTCCTGGCTGATTTCCCGACTTACAGCCTGTTTTGGTGACAACCCTACAACACAATTCTCTTAACTTCATATGCATTAATTATAAACATATATGGATAGAAAAATTGGCTTTCAGCAGATCATTACCTTTCCCCTGATACCTCATGTGGCCTGCTTTATATGCAAGATCACAATTATATGTAAATGAGGAATACAGGGTGCTCCGCCAAGGTACAGCAAATCATAACTTTTCCAGTGACACCTCACATTACTTATTTTGCATAAAATACATCCTAGTTATGCTATAATCCTATCATACTAGTATCACTGTGAAGAACATGGGGTGCAGGGTCACAGATACTTTCTCAGCCACCACTATTCACTGACCTTCTCTCAGCATTGCCCTGTCACCGTTCTGCCAGTGCAGAGGAGCACAAGGCAATGACAGCAGCTGGCCAAGTGGATATTTTAAAACCCATCATTTTAAAAAGAAAACAGCCAGGGAAAGATAGTCCCATTGGTGCAGGAAGCAGAATTTGGGTTGGACTGTGGGCCAGATCCACGCAGGAGATATTGGTGAGGGGTAAACATGCATCGAATATTTTTCTTATCATGTTTGCGGGAAGAATAGCCTTGAATGTACAAGACCAGTCCTAATCTCCCCAGACTCTCTTCACTTTATCACATTTCCAGACATACGGAGAAGCAGTCTCAGTATGCTTTGGCATGCGGGGTGGTCCTTGTAGGTTTGCAGTTGATGCTTTTTGTAGAGATGCAGGAACCAGGGAGGCTCAAAGCAGAATACAATTCTGTTGCTTGCCAGAGGCTTAAGCCAGGTTACTCATATTTTGAGTGTTCTGTGCACATTCTATTGAGGTAACAAGGAGTCGATGGCACCTTAAAGACTAACATTTATTTGGGCATAAGCTTTCATGGAAAAAAACCCACTTAAGCTTTCATGGGTGAAACACCCACTTCTTCTGAAGTGGGTTTTTTTCCATGAAAGCTTATGCCCAAATAAATCTGTTAGTCTTTAAGGTGCCACCGGACTCCTTTTCATTTTTGTGAATACAGACTAATATGGCTACCCCCGATTCTATTGAAGTAAATCCCAGATCAGTATGTAAGACTCAGGCCAATACACTCAGTCACATCCACTAATTTTGGCCATCTGAGATTGGGAGCCCAAACTAAGCCACCAACAACCTGATTTTCCGAGGTTTTGAGTTTGAACAGCTCCCATTAGCTTCACTTTGAGTTGAGGCTTCTCAGCACCTCTGAAAGCCCAAGCGCTAGCCAACTCAGGCACTTCAAAATCCTAGACATAACTGAGCTTATCTTATGTTCATTCATTAGGCCTTATTTACACTATGGACCCTTTGCAGGTTCTGGCAATGTAAAGGGGCCTTGGAGTGTCAGATTAATTTAAACCCACTTTTTAATGCTCTATTTCACTGTGAGTAAAGGGGAAAAAAAGAAGCAAATAGAAGTTCTTGCACAGCTGTTCAGAAGAGTTTAAAAGGAGGATGGAGACAGGGCTAGATCCTCACATCTGCATACAAAGGGTGTGGGGGTGAAAATGTGATTGTATCTGTAATAGTTCTGATTCTGGGTCAGCCAGTTCTCAATGAGAGCTGAGCGCTATTGGAAATTTGGTCATTTCATGTAGGTGCCGAAATGGGAACTATTTGGTTCTGAGCTCTTGAAAAACCTGGCCTGCATATGTACATTTATTCTGTCAACCATGGCACATTATTCCCAATGAAGTCACAGATCCAAGCCAAAAGTCTATTAGGTTGGAATTCACAAAGGTATGTAAGTACTGTACCTCACGCCCACTGATTTCAATGGCAATGAGGTGCCTAAATAGGGATGTGAAACCCAGCCTTCATTATTCTTCGCACACAACCGGTTTTCAAGCTGTGTGAGAAGGTGAATGACTTCTTGTAACCCTGGACTGATTTCAACATGGAGTGATTAAGCCCTGACATCTACAGCAAGTAAAGTAAGGAAGTGGTTTTACAGAATAAGCTGACACAACACAAGACAGGCAGAAGGCTAATTCTATCTATACCAAACAGCCTGTGAGTCAGACATCAGACATGTTTCTCAGCAAGAATGTGTCCTGAGCCCACTCGCTGGCATGAATGCCATCAATAGGGAGTGTGGTGCACTGCGTGTGCTGTAGGCACAAGTGGAAGGATCTCCACCACCCTGGTACCCATCACAAATGTTTTATTGGAAACCTCTCTCTCACCAACCGGTTCGGATCCCACGTATCCCGTGGGATTAAACTGAGAACTGGTGGGACCACTGACATGTGACAAAAGCTCCCCAACTGCCTTTGCTGGTCTCCTCCCTACTCAGCAGCATCTCCAAGTTCAAGGTTAGTCTCTGGCAGGTTTGCAGCCACTCAGTGAGCTGCTGCTTTTCCCTACTAGTTGCCTGTTGTGTCTCAGAACCTAAAGATTTCTTGAAATAAGGATTCTTTATCTCCTACGGTTACAAAAAATGTGAACCAGATGTTAATGGATGCAGTGACCCCAGTTCTACTGAAGCCTGAAACAATGGCCGAGAGGTGCTAGTCACCCAGTTCAACTCAGCAAGTTGAAGAGACCTAATTAGGTTTCAGAGTTAACATTCTTCACTATTTCCTGGCTGGTTAGAGCATGCCAGGAGGGAGAGGGACAAACTCTTTGTGAAGATCTGCAGAGCCTGCCTGGCACCTCATGTTTGCATTATGAATGACTGGAGCTTGGTTTGAGGGTGGAATGTGGGAGAACACCTCCACTTATTTTTCTGTAGTCTGACCCCTATCCATATTGGAGTACTGTCTGGGAGAATCAGCAGTTCCTGAGATGTTCCAGTGCAGAAGGGGTAGATTGATCAGGATTAACAGATTGGAGGCCTCTGCTTATGAACTCTAGGGCCCAATCCTGCAACAACTGGAACATCTTCTGCAGTATTTGATACCTGCCAGGTGAGAGTGCAAGTCATCACTCTAATACGGATGGCTGTGAGGACCATAGGAACGAACCCTTATTACCAAAATCAGCCACTCCCAGCTACTTGTCATCCTCAGCAGTTCCCAGAACGAGAGTCCCAAGGAAGCTGCTCCCTACCATATTTACAGCTGCTTTGTCTGAGAGATCATTGCGCATTCAGACATTGGCAGTGAGTTATATGGGTCCATGTAGCCTGTGCTCCATCACTGTTTAGGAACGTGGACCTGGCTCCACCAATGTTTGGACTTACTGGGCCCTGTGTTTCACGGGGATGCGGGGTCCAGGGAGGCCTGGGAGGTTAGCAGGGGGCCTGGTGCTGGCAGCAGCAAGTGACCCGGCTCCAGCCTGCCCCGCTCTGCTCCCCATCTCAGGGGAGGAGGCAGAAGGCAAAAAGAGGTGGGGTTTAGGGGAGGAGGCTGATTGCTCACAGCTGCCAGTGCCAAGCCCCTGCTAATCTCCCAAGATGTCCTGGACCCCACGTCCCCCTGAAGCACGGGGCTCCCAAGCATGGGTCCTGGGGCATTTCATAGAATCATAGAATATCAGGGTTGGAAGGGACCTCAGGAGGTTCTAGTCCAACCCCCTGCTCAAAGCAGGACCAATCCCCAACTAAATCATCCCAGCCAGGGCTTTGTCATGCCTGACCTTAAAAACCTCTGAGGAAGGTGATTCTACCACCTCCCTACGGAACCCATTCCAATGCTTCACCACCCTCCTAGGGAAAATGTTTTTCCTAATAGCCAACCTAAACCTTCCCCACTGCAACTTGAGACCATTACTCCTTGTTCTGTCATCTGGTACCACTGAGAACAGTCTAGATCCATCCTCTTTAGAACCCCCTTTCAGGTAGTTGAAAGCAGCTATCAAATCTCCCCTCAGTCTTCTCTTCTGTAGACTAAACAATCCCAGTTCTCTCAGCTTCTCCTCATAAGTCATGCGCTCCAGGCCCCTAATCAGTTTTGTTGCCCTTCTCTTTTTTGCCCCATTTGCTCAAGTCCGTCCTATGGATGGGATGGTTTTGTTCTGGGTACTACCAAAAATTATATAAATCTGGCGCCCAGGACCCAGAAACCCTCTAGGATGTCCACAAAAAGCCTCATTTTATAGCTTACTATATGTTGTGAATTCACGAGTTCCACAACTTCATACTCAAGGTGCTTTAATTGCATCTTTAGAGCTGCTTGGACGTGGTTTTGTGCTGCTGCTTGGTGTCTCAGCACACAGCCACACCTACCACACCCGGAGCAGTGAACTGGAGCACATTACCCTGCCTGAACTGCTCCTGTCATTCCAATTTCTTTGATTTCTCCTAACTCCACCCAGAGACCAGTCCCAGCAGATACATGTTGACTTACTACTTTGCTATTCAAATATTCAGATTTTGGCTTATGGACTTCTAGGAACTCAGTTAGAAGGGGTGCTTATTCCTGTGGCACTGACTTTAGTCCTACCTAACCCTTCCCTTAGTGACACAAATGACCACAAGTGCATTTAAATCATCTACCCATTTACCCACCATTTGTCATGCTCAGCAGAAGTTTGCTGACTCCTAGGTACTTATCTCCATGGAGGCCCATGTGACTAACACCACCAATTCAATATCTGTACACTTGCATAACTCAGAAACTGAAATATTTTCCACATCCTCACTGAGACCTTGCATAACTCTGCTGTGGGCTGTTAAATAACTCACCCATTTCGAGCAAGAAGTTGCTGCAGTTCAGGGGTGGATGTATATCGGATTTGAGAAGTGCTGTGGAATGAAATAACCAGTGCATAGAACTTTTATTACTACACACTCTAAAAAGAGGCAGCTCTTGGCATGACTGAGTCCCTGGGGTCACTCAGCTAAACCACATCTTCAAGTCTGTGACCGTAAACACACAGAAGAGAAATTAGAGTTCTCCCTTCCGCTATGCAGCGAGTTCATAATATATTTGCAAGAGCAGGAGAAAAGCATCTGGATGCCTCATGTCACCACTGAATTTAATTTGTTTTGATTCTGAAATCTATTGGCTTTTGTTTCTGAATTGAAAATACATGGAAGCAAATGATAAAATTCCTTGGATTTGCAGCTGTTAACAAGGAATTAAAGCCCAGATTTGGATTTAGGTGTGAAAATCTCACAAGGTGCAGATATATTTTTTAAGATCTGCCCTAGATCTAATTTGGTACATGTGTGCCACCCTCTGGCTATCAATCTCTGAAAGCTGTTTACTAATTAGAAAAATTATTTTGCCCTAAAATGAAATGCAGGCCTGTGCTGGTAACAGTTCAAAAATCTAGAAGGTTTAAAGTTTTCCTTTGAATTAATTTTTTCACTTGATATAAACAGACTGGCCTGTGATGACACACCAAGCAGTACATGAACATAAGGACATCCTAAAAATCAGACTAGCTGTCAAATCCAGATGCCAGACAAGCATTTGGCTCTATGCTTAGTAGTCAATTCCATATGGCAACCACAAGCTTACTGCAGGGTCAGACTCATCCTAGTAAAAACTCTTTGCAAAGCAGTTACTCCTCCGCAATTCTTGTCATGTCACATTCCCCAAAACCTGGACAACGACGCTTTTGCAAAGGAAATTCTTGCCACTTTCTTAGGATTAGTATTAGTACAAGCAAGATTAATTCTCTGGCTTTTTTTTTAATAGTAGATTAAATAGTAATTAATAGTAGTCACACGTAACAGCCAAAGCATTCCACTACAGGGGGAACTCGGGGGCCAGCTCTGTTAGATGGTGTGGAAAGGAAGCACTGAAGTCAATGGTCTGCCCCTTGTGGGAGTGGCTGGTGCTACTGGCCAAAAATCGATGCATTCACAGTATTCTGAGGTGCTGAGGACACAAGCATCATCTCCTAAATGTTTAGGGCTGGATTTTGGTTCAGAGACCCTGCACTATACAGTGAGGAGGAGATCCCCTATCCAAGGAGTGTTCTCCCTCTATGGGAGCCCAGACACAGCTGCAGCCACTGCCTCTCTAGAACAGTCGTGTGCATCCCACCCTCTGGTGGGGTGGGCCACAGCCTTGTCCTCATCTCAGCCAAACAGGCCAGCTCCAGGGTAATGAGAACTACCAGCCACACGAATGGCCTCCTGTCAGGATTTCCTCCCCACTCTGAACTCTAGGGTACAGATGTGGGGACCTGCATGAAAAAAAAGAAATAACCCCCCAAGCTTATTTTACCAGCTTCGGTTAAAACTTCCCCAAGACAAGTTTCTCCTGTGGCTGCCACCACCAAGTGACACCCCAAGAACTAGGGGCAAGGCCACTTGGAGTCCCCCTTCTCTTTCCAAAAAAATCCCCCCAAGCCTATACCTCCTTCCCTGGGAAAGGCTTGAGGAAAAACCCTCACCAATCCTTCTAGGTGCCTGATTCAAAAACCTGAATCTTACACAATGGAAAAAAGGCAGTCAATTCTTAAAAGAAAGATTTTAATTAAAGGGGAAAAAAGAAAGAACAAATCCCTTATAAACAAAAATCAGTGGAAAAGCACTTACAATCACAAAAAGAATCAGAGAGAAAAACCCACACCCCAGAAGGAACTCCTCCCCCTGCTGAGTCTTTAAAGTTACAGAGAAACACAGGGATAATTCCCCAAAACCTGAGAAATTCACGGGTGAGATAACACAAATATAACACTATAGCCTGGCCTGGCCAACTTACTTACTGTTGCTGTTTAGAAAGGCTATAGATAGATGGAGAGAAGAAAACTGTCTGATTCACCTGATAGCCCAGAGCGAATGAAAGAAAAAACAAAGGACTTTCCCTCCCTCCAGGTTTGAAAGTATCTTCGGTCCCCATTGGTTCTTTTGGTCAGGTGCTAACCAGGTTTCTTTTAGCTTCTTACCCCCTTACAGGTAAACAGGAATTCTAGGCTACTGTATACTTATGACACCTCTCTTGCTTAGGGAGTGCTGGCAGCCACCTTATTGTTGCCACCCATTTAAGCCTGTTTGTGGAGAGTTTCCTGTGTGGGGGCGGCTGGAATTCAACCCTGGATCTCTTTGATTTTTAGAGAACAAATCAAAGTGGTGCTCGCCTAAGTGGCAGAGCAGTGAGCGCTGTAATGGGAAGAGCCTAGCGTTGGCACAATGAGAGCAGCTCAGGAGCTGGAAAGAATAATCAGGATTTTTGCTTATTAGAAACACTAAAGAGATACTGGGACAGATTCTGGCCCTGCTGTAGCCCCTGGACTTCACTCCAGCTGCATAAGGGGCTGTAGAGGGGCAGAGGGGCATACAGCGGACAACTCCCAGTGCAGGGCCACGTGCTGCCCAGAACTGACGGTGCATGGAACTCTCCATCCAACCCAACATGATCCTCTACGGCATTGGTTCTCAAAGTGGGGGTCAGGACCCCTCTGGGGGTCGTGAGCAGGGGAGGGCAAATGACCAGGGAGGAATATAAAAATATTGTTCAGGCATCAGGAGTGAAATCAGGAAGGCTAAATCACACTTGGAGTTGCAGCTAGCAAGAGATGTTAAGGGTAACAAGAAGGGTTTCTTTAGGTATGTTAGCAACAAGAAAAAAGTCAAGGAAAGTGTGGGCCCCTTACTGAATGAGGGAGGCAATCTAGTGACAGAGGATGTGCAAAAAGCAAATGTACTCAATGCTTTTTTTGCCTCTGTCTTCACAAACAAGGTCAGCTCCCAGACTCCTGCACTGGGCAGCACAGCATGGGGAGGAGGTGACCAGCCCTCTGCGGAGAAAGAAGTGGTTCAGAACTATTTAGAAAAGCTGGACGAGCACAAGTCCATGGGGCCGGATGCGCTGCATCCGAGGGTGCTAAAGCAGTTGGCTGATGTAATTGCAGAGCCATTGGCCATTATCTTTGAAAACTCATGGGGATCGGGGGAGGTCCCGGATGACTGGAAAAAGGCTAATGTAGTGCCCATCTTTAAAAAAGGGAAGAAGGAGGATCCAGGGAACTACAGGCCAGTCAGCCTCACCTCAGTGCCTGGAAAAATCATGGAGCAGGTCCTCAAGGAATCAATCCTGAAGCACTTAGAGGAGAGGAAAGTGATCAGGAACAGTCAGCTTGGATTCACTAAGGGCAAATCATGCCTGACTAACCTAATTGCCTTCTACGATGAGATAACTGGCTCTGTGGATGAGGGGAAAGCAGTGGATGTTCTTCCTTGACTTTAGCAAAGCTTTTGATACGGACTCCCACAGTATTCTTGCCAGCAAGTTAAAGAAGTATGGGCTGGATGAATGGACCATAAGGTGGATAGAAAGCTGGATGGGCTCAACGGGTAGTGATCAATGGCTCCATGTCTAGTTGGCAGTGGATGAGAAGCTGGATATGAGTCAACAGTGTGCCCTTGTTGCCAAGAAGGCTAATGGCATTTTGGGCTGTATAAGTAGGGGCATTGCCAGCAGATCGAGGGATGTGATTGTTCCCCTCTATTTGACATTGGTGAGGCCTCATCTGTGTCCTATTTTGGGGCCCACACTACAAGAAGGATGTGGAAAAATTGGAAAGAGTCCAGAGAAGGGCAACAAAAATGATTAGGGGCCTGGAGCACATGACTTATGAGGAGAGGCTGAGAACTGGGATTGTTTAGTCTATGGAAGAGAAGACTGAGGGGAGATTTGATAGCTGCTTTCAACTACCTGAAAGGGGGTTCTAAAGAAGATGGATCTAGACTGTTCTTAGTGGTACCAGATGACAGAGCAAGGAGTAATGGTCTCAAGTTGCAGTTGGGAAGGTTTAGGTTGGATATTAGGAAAAACCTTTCCACTAGGAGGGTGGTCAAGCACTGGAATGGGTTACCTAGGGAGGTGGTAGAATCACCTTCCTTAGAGGTTTTTAAGGTCAGGCTTGACAAAGCCCTGGCTGGAATGATTTAGTTGGGGATTGGTCCTGCTTTGAGCAGGGGGTTGGACTAGATGACCTCCAGAGGTCCCTTCCCACCCTCCCAGCTGGCTCCGAACAATGCTGTTGCCACGGGCTGCTGGCATCCGGTCCCTGCTGCTGCAGGCAGCCCATGCTCCTGCCTTGGCGGGCTGCCGGTGCCCCCATAAGGCCGGCCCCGGCTGCGGCTCCTGCCATAGCAGGCTGCTGGTGGCCCCGCGAGCCTGGTCTGGGCCCTGGCTCCTGTTGCGGCGGACTGCCAGCACCGCCACGTGCCCAACCCGGCCCTTGTAGAGGTGGGCTTCCAGCGCCCCCATGAGCCCATCCCCTGCTGCGGTGGGCTTCTGGCGCGTCCCTGGGGCTGCTGGAACCCCCCCCTCACTGGCCTTGGGGGGCTGCTGGAACCCCCCCTCAATCCCAATGACTGCCCTGGGGGGCTGCTGGAACCCCCCCATCCCAGCCCCTGCCGCAGTGGGCTGCAGGCACGCCCCCTCCACCCCTGACCCCTGGGGGGGGTCGCACTTAGAGGCCCGGTGTGGGAAAGGGGTCACCACTACAAGAAGTTTGAGAACCACTGCTCTACGACCCCCAGCACAGGAGCACACCAGTCTGGGGCCAGAGCTTTTGGGGGCATGTCAGATATGGGAGAGGGAGTGGCAACAGCTGTCTGCATTCCAGCAATTCCCCTAAGCAGCAGGGTAGGTTGCCATTAATTAGAGCCATCTTCAGCGCCCCCACCCCTTCCTGAGGTGGACCTTCTGTGATGAGCTCCTGAGGCATGCAGCATTGATCTGCCTAATACACACAGACGCCTTTGAACGGCTATAGATTCCTAGTCTATAGATTTAGATTTAGTTGGGGATTAGTCCTGCTTTGAGCAGGGGGTTGGACTAGATGACCTCCTGAGGTCCTTTCCAACCCTGATATTCTAGGATTCAATGGATAATGATCCCTTCTTCCCCCCTGCATTTAGAAATAGGATTTCAGCAAGACAGCTCCCCCAAGAGCAATTCCTTACTGTGCTCTTCATGGACAGTTGCATTTAGTTTGATGTAATCCTCTTTTTGTCATAGACGGTTTATCGCAAACACCCCTTTATTCAATCAGCTATGCTAAATAAATAAATAAAGAATCCATATCTGACAATCAGCATCACTGACCTGCTATTTTTGTCCCTCATGGCTCATTAAACATACACCATCAAGATGTGTTGGGTTCATGCAGGCTTTATTTTTGGCAACGTAGCTGCTTTAACAGTGTTGAGTGTCACCTCACATGGTGATTACATAAGAAGATTTTCCAAGAGAAGGTGACATCCTGTGCTTTTCTTGGAGTTCTAGAGATCCTCCACATTCCCCCCCTCCCACTCGCCTTTTGTTCTTCAAACTGCAGCAATTCTCCATGGATTGATTAGAACAGACTCCTCCTGGAGCCACAGTTCCTCAAATCCACCAGAGGGAGCACTGAGGAACAACATATGATGCATGTTGCTTCCCCAGTAAACTCTGCTTGGGTTCAGCTCAGCTTTGAGCAGGGGGTTGGACTAGATGACCTCCCGAGGTCTCTTCCAACCCTGATACTCTATGAAGTCTCACAATTGCTGCCATTAAACCTCAAAGCCTTATTTGTTTTCTTATTTCCAGGTTTTAGTCACAATTCTCACAACCCCCTCCCCAATTAATTCTTGCTCTACAGATGGCAGGAATCACCAAGGACTAATTTTACAGACAAACGTGCAGTTCAGATTTGCAATTGGTTAATGATAAGAATTACGTTTCCCAATTGAAGAACTACTGCAATTATGCACCACTACAATTTTATATTTGATTCTAAGGTTTGGAGCTGGTTAGCATAGATTTGTAGTTTCCAATTTTACAATCTAGAGCCCCAATTCCGCAGTCATATGCATGCGTAAGTTTTTGCCACAGGCACCGACTTTGTATTGTGCCAGGGAGTGCTCGACCAGCACCAACTGTGTCCCAGGCCCCGTCCCCACTCCACTCTGTCCCTCAAGGCCACACCCCTGACCTTCTCCCACCCCACCACTTCCCACCCCTGCGGCGCATCTTCCCGCCTTGTTCCAGCCCCTCCTCAGCTGACTGCAGCTGGAGGGAGGTGCGGGGAGGGAAGGGAAAGTGCTGACGGGGGAGGGAGGGGAAAGGGGGGAGCTGCCATTTTTCCCCCCAGGTGCTCCAGCCTCAGAGCAACCACAGAGTCAGCATCTATGGTTTTTGCCTGGGGCTAGTCCTGTTCACTGTCATGAGAACCTGAACAGAATATTTGCATGTATAAAGCTACCCACGGATGTAAGTAGGAGCAGGCCTGGCATTGCTTTTTCATGAGAAACAAAGCTAAAAAATAGTTTTGCAAATGTTCACACTACTAAAAAAGAAGCATAAGAAAGCGTGAAGTGAACATGAAAGTGTCGTGAACTTGTTTGAATTGAAGTATGCTTTAAATTTGGAGATATTGCTGAATTTCTCAACCCCCTACTATTCATTCACCTGTATTATTTATTCACCAACATTTTATGATATTGTGGCTCACCTGTGGAAGGTAATGGATAGAGCATTGGACTAGGATCCATGAGACTGCGTTCTCTACCCAGCTTTGCTATGGACCTGCTGGGATGCTTGCCCAGTCACTTCAGTATGTTTCCCCCTCTGAGATCTTGTCTACCTAGATTATAAAATAATCAAAACAGGGACAGTTTTCTGGTGTTTGTATAGCCTTGATCTGTTGGGCTGCACAGGTGGCTTCAAACTGGAAATATCACAGTGACTAGCACATTGTGAATGTTGCAGAGAAACGAATGCTAAACAAGAAGAGTTGAAACCTCCAAATGTAACTGCTAAGGCAGTAAAGGAAATAAAGACCCGAAGAAGAACTCTGTGTAAGCTTGAAAGCTTGTCTCTCTCCCCAACAGAAGTTAGTCCAATGAAAGATATTACCTGCCCCATCTTGTCTCACTAATTTTAATGGCAAATGAGGAACTAGCTAAATTCCTGTGTGATGCTTTGCAAGCTCACTCCTGAGCATTTAGTGACAGGAAATCATCCGGTTTAATTTAATTTTGAAGTTTACTGATGGCTCAGTGGCAGGTTGAAGAGATTCAATCATGAGACTGTAATTAAAGTCTGTGCCAAAAGCACTATTAGTATTTTGGGGTTTGCACTCTGATTTATATCATGCAGCACCATTACCTTCAAGTGTGACTTAAATGTATGATCTTATTCTGTGACATAACATCGCAGTGAAAAATATATAGGTCTTGATTAGAAACAAAGGTGTAACTCATTTGACGGGATGAACTGCTGTAAGCTTGAATCCAGGAAAAATTCTCTCCTCAGCTACCAGATAAAACAGGCCTCCTAGCAGCAGTAGCTAATCCTGGAGTGGATAAACATCTTCTCCATGTGTCTAGAGAAGGCCACATGGGGCATTTGCACAGCCTTCCGTACTGGGGGACCACACGAGGCTTTGCCCCACCACCTGGGCATAAGTGGCAGTGAGGCAACTGCTGGTAAGATTGGATAAAGTTCACTGAGTATCCCCATGGAGTCCCCTCTTGCGGCTCTACTGTGAAGATAACTAATGGGATTGCTCCAGACATCATTCAGGGATGTATCTAGAGACACTGTGATGCTTTCCCCACTATCCTCTGGAGAACTTTAAAGGAACAATACTCCTTTAAAAAAAGAGGAGGCATTCTCTCTAGAAGTCTGGGGTAAATAAGTCATCCAATGGAGAAGACAACGTTCCATCCATAGTGATCAACGGCTTGATGTTTAGTTGGAGAAAAGGTTTCTGACCTGGAACTACAACTCAAGAGCTCCTGGTTTCTAGGTGTGTGATCAGACCACATCTTTCTCCATACCAGTCACTCCCAGCTGAAACCAGGAGTTGAAAACCTGTGTGGAAGGGGAAGAGTAACCACTTTTTCTGGGCCGTCCATTTGTGTTTGGTTTGAAGAGATGTCATCAAGCTGAAAATAAGCCACTTGTCTGAAAACTTTGTGCTTCTCCAATTACAAGTAACCCTAAAATTACCATAACCCAAAGAAACTAAAGAAGGATATTTGATCTTTCATGGACAGAGCTCAGCCCCCATGTAGAATCCCAGTAGGGGGACTGGGTCTCTAGAAAATAAAAGGACTAATGTCAAGTGTTATCTAAGCTTCATATGTGACCTCGAGGGAAGTTTCTGAGATTGTAAATAGGAAAATACCCACTGAGGTCACCATCCTACTTCCCATCTAGCAACATTTCTCCAAGTGAAGTTGACCTTCAAGTCCTGCCAAAATTGGATTGGCTCATTCTTATTTCCAAACCTTTATAAAAATCCATCTTGATCTTGTACACACTATTTCTTTCCAGGCAGCTGCCACAGTCTTGGCTGTTGATTCTTTGATATGTCGGCACTTAAATCCATGAATAACTGCAAATGGTCCAGCATCGTTCACTCTCTTAGTCATTATGATCTGGAGATGGAGACCACATGCCTCATTTCACTCTGCAGTTGGCAAGGACGCTTGGGATTTCTCTGGTTTATTTCCGATTCCCTTTTCCCCATTTGAATCCCTTATTGAAGAGAAATGCAGCCAAAGCATCTTTAAAACCCAGTCTTACGGTTCAATATTTAGCAATTTAGATTTTAAGTCCCTGCCCTTCTGTGATGCTTCCCTGGGGCTATCCGGGGTTGTGAGGAACCCAACTATCACCTGCCCTTAGTAAGAGGGAGCCTTGTCTCTGCCCATTGTGAGTCAGCTCCCCGACTCCCTCATCGGGTACTATCAACAAAAACAGATGACTAATCTGCAGAGCCCAGCCTTTACTGGTTAGCTAGCAATAGAGACACCTCAATGCTCCGAGTATCCTCCTGGCGTGACCAGCCTCTTCTCCACGGGACACTCACAGAACTAGCAGACTCGCTGTTCCCAAAGAAACAGTTCAGCACAGCTTACTAGTTACACCTCAGACCCCAGCTCTGCGGAGCACACAGGACTTAGGTATGTTTATAGGGCAAACAACACTAAGTTTATTTCACAAAGAACGGAGATTCAAATGATAGCAAGTCGAGTTACTGGAAACAATGGGTTACATATAAAAAAAAATGATAATGCATTCTAGAGCTTAAACTTAACAAAATGCCTTCTCAGCGAGACAAGGTGCGTGAGATGCTATCTTCTCTCGGACAAACTTCTGGTGGTGAGAGAGAAGTTTTCAAGCTACACAGAGCTCCTCCTCAGGTATGAGAAAGGTACCAGAGTGTCACAACTAAATACAAGTTGGAACAGATTGTTCAGCATCAGTAGTTATCACATATTCTAAGGGACCATTCAAGGTGAAGTGGCCTGTTTACACCCCTGCAGTCATAGGACCAAAAGGGGGTTAGTGGGTTATAGATTGTTGTAATAAACTGTAAATCCAGTGTCTCTGTTCAGTCCAGGATTTTAGTGTCTAGCGAAGTTATAAATGTAAGCTCCCAGGCTTGTCTTTTGAAAGTGTTATGCAGGGTTCCCTGAACACACTCAAAACCACCTTCACCAAACAAGGACACTCCACAGGGAAGTAAATCACACCATGGAACAGGCCTTGCAAATACCTGCTTCAGTACATAAATAACGCTCTCTCCCCACAGCCCGGTTGTCACCTATTGGCCCACACTGGAAGCCATACAGGGTATCATCCAACAACTACAACCCATACTCGATGGGGACCCCATCCTAAAAGAAATCTTTCACGAACCCCCTCTTCTGGCCTTCAAACAACCTCCCAACCTTTCCATGCTCATCGTCAGAAGCAAGCTCCCCACAGACCAGGACACACCAACCCAAAGAGGCACCAGACCTTGCCAGAAACAACAGATGCAAAACCCGCAAACAGATCTCCACTGCTACAATGATCAACACCCTCACAGCACACCTTTGAGGATCCAGGGGTCCTACACATGCCTATCACAACGTTACGCCATTGTGTGTGCTCTGGAGTAGCTCCTTCCATACATTTGGAGATGGCGTGTCCACCTGCAGACTGACCATGCTGCACTGAAGTGGCTTCACACAGTCCAAGAGACTAACAAAAAACTTCTTTGGTGGAGTTTTGCTCTCCAAGACTTTGATTTTGAGATACAACACATTTCAGGAGCCTCTAACAAAGTGGCTGATGCACTCTCCTGGGAAGGTTTCCCAGAATCAGCCGGATAAACTTGTCCCTGCATGCTAAGTCATTATCGTCCTTGAAATGTAAAAAGTATTGTTTAATTCTTCATGTAACTAGTAGTAAAATTAGAGGTGCATGTAATCTTATTAACTCTGTTTCCTAAACCTCCAGGAAGAAGTCTCAGCTGGTGTGGACCCAACCTGAACCAGGCTGGCCAACACTGTCTGTGATTTGGGGGGGGTGTGATACTTGAAGGGTAGGCGGGAGAGTAGCTCCCTTTGATGGACACCCAGTTAGCTGTAAATTCCCTCTTGGTCTGTTCTCTGCTTGCTTTATGTGTAAAGGATTAACAAGCCCACAAGTAAAAGAAAAGGAGTGGGCACCTGACCATGAGTTTTATAACATTAAGCAAGAGAGAGCTAGAGGGCATCAGATAATTGCCTGCTGGGATCAGGAAGGAATTTTGATTCTCCCGTACAGCCTGGGAAGTGTGAATAGATGCATTATGGGACAGCTTCCGGCTCCCTACAAGGCAGTGGGTCTCAGGGATGACTCGCTGTAATAAAAGTTTCAGGACAGGACCCCTGCCCCTCTCCTATGTAACCACCCTCTGAAAACAGTTTCCACCCTCCCCCCCTCCACCCATGTTGACAGCCTGTGTTTTAAAGCATCAGATGATAGCCAGTGCATGAGGCAGGATACTGCGCTAGATAAATAAGGGGCCTGCTCCACCGAGGCAGAACAATGCCCGCTGGAAGCCTTTCTAGGAATGCAGATTGCTACTTATTCTGCACTTCTCCCCTGGTTTTTGGCAGCAAAGTCCCCATAAGAAATGACTCATCTGATTTCTGCAGATCTTTTGTGAACTCCAGTAACCGCTCTGCCTGGACTTGAACAATGTGCACAGAGTGTGCTGGCACCGTCCAAAAATCCCATCTGGAGGTGGGGGTGCTTTCCAAACGCTTGTTGATCTTTATGTCCTACAAACTACATTCACCAGAGCAACCTAGGGACCAGGACGAAGACACCCATTGAAGAAATGCCCTCCAAGAGAACTCGCTGTAGAACAATACCTTATGTTCTGCATTTAATTGGGATCATGCAGGCCTGCTGTCCTTGTAAATATGTCAGCTATGTGAAAAGGAAAAAAAAACATGCAAGCACATGCCATGCAGGAGTTCTGTCACCAGGAAACCTCTGCTGGAAATTGTACCCATTAGCCTAATTAATACTTGCTGGTAGCTAATTAACTTTACTTCAAAGGGTTGTTAGAGCACATTAGATGGTTGTTTTCATTTTGTGTTTATTAATTTTCATTTTTCAAATGTAATGTATGTACATTGATGCTGCCTGCGTATTTCCAGGTCAAGCATCCAAACTGGTCACTTTGACAGGCATTAGCAACCCAGCAACGTACCATCAGCATGAATGCAGGAGAAAAAATGGCGGGTTAGATCTTCTGGCCCTGCTTTGAGACCCGTTGATGAAAGGCCCATGTAAGAGCTAGGTATTATTATTATAGCTACAAATGGATCAATCCAGAGAAGCCCATGCTAAGTGTGAAACTTACAAAAGAAAATAAGTAAATACACATTTGAACCATTCTTTTGAACATGGAACCATCATCAGCTTGTTAAAGATGGACTCAAAGATGTCTTATGCTACTTAGCTCTGGCTCCTCTATCTGATTACCACATGCTCCTGAGAAATCTAGTTCTTATTATGGTTATGGACAGTAGGGTCAGCCGTCAGCCAGTGACTCTGCTCAGTTCTATAGCAGGTTAATTTCATTCCTGGGTACTCATCAAATGCTCCTGGAAGCCAATAGGAGTCTTTCTATTGATATCAATGGGGGCTGGGTATAGCCTTAAGTCTGCCAAGCATAGAAGATCCATTAAAGCTGGTGCATGAAGATGGAGGGTCTTCTGCTGTGCAGTAGTGACTTCACAGGAGAGCAGCAGAAGCTGTTCCATCCAGCCCTTCATGCCTGAAGGTCATTTTGATTGAAGGCTTTAGAGAAGGGGAGAGAGTGAACTGCTATCCCCTGCAACGGTCCAGTGTTCAAAGATCAAAAGTCAGCCTGTCGTGGGTTAGCGGGGGTCCCTTCCCCTCTGGGTCAGTGGGAGGCCTCACTCTGTCACCGGGTGTCACCCACAGTCAGGAACTTAGCAGAGTAACACACAGCCTGTAGCTCGGCCAGCAGTCCGGGCAGAGAAGTAGTCACTAGACTGCAAACAGGACAGTGAAGAGTCCGTGGCTCGGGACAATACTCAGGGTAGAGCGACAAGCAAAGAGTTAATAAGCCGGACCCTTAGTCAGGGTCGGGCCATAAACAGCCTGGAGCTCTGGCAAGTATTCAAGGCCGAGCAACAAGAGGATTGGGCATCCTGGCCCTGGCGGCCGGACAGCACACACAGGCTCCTTGTCCTAGAGGGGGGACTGTCACCCAAGAGGTAGGTGGCTGTCCCTGGGCCACACCCAACTTCCCTGTCAGGATGTACCTGGATCCATAGCAGTTCCTCTGAGTTGTCAGGGTAGAAGACTCCTGGCAGCTCCTCCAGGGCTTGGTCAGCGGGTTGCCCCAGCAGCTCTGGCCAGTCCACAGCTCTGCAGGGGTCTGCGGCGGTCTCTCAGCTCGGGAGCAGGCAGGAGGCATCTGGCTCCTTCAGCGGCGGCAGCCCAATTGAGCTCCAGGACCCACCTTTTATACTTCCTGTTCTGCCCACTGACTTCCAGTAGGAGGGGCCAAGTAAGCCTGGCTCCGCCCAGCAGGGTTCACAGTGGGCTCAGTGGGAGGCCACTCAATCTCACTACACAGCCGCTAAAACCCAGTGATCTGCTCCAGGATGAATCTCCACATCCCATCCCAGAGGATGGAACAAAACAAGGGACACATCCTGAACAACAGAGGGACAGTGCACTAGTCAAGAGGGGGAGATGAGACTCAACACCAAGCAGCTGCCAATAAAAACCCTAATTTAGCAGCGTCAGTAATTTTATTAGGCTTGAAACAAAAAAATTCTGAGAAAGAGAAAATCACCTCAGGTACTAATGAGAAAGAGCAGCTCCTTGGCCGATGTAAATCAACCTGGCTCCTCCAGTGCCTTCCAAGGAAATACGCCCTGATTCCCCAGCTGAGGATCATGCCCAAAGTATCTCACTCCCACGTGATTCATTCCTCATTCCCTACCATACGCCACCCTCCATGCAGTGATACAACCAGACAGTTGCATGCAGTGTTGCTACAGTGCTGTGCTTCCTAGGAATTCATTAGCCACGGACGTCTCATTTTTAAAAAGTGGGGAGACGTCAATGCTGCTTCCAAGAGAGCGAATTGGGAAATATCCATGATTGTTCTGAACAAATGGAACATCCACAATCCCGGGCCCCGACCCAACACGAAACCCTTTTGCCACATCACAGCCGGGCAGAGCTTTGAACAAGCATTGTCATTTATTTTTCTTTCCTTGGCACAATGACCGTGAAAACGGCGAAAGATGAACTTGCAGCCAGGAACACAGGTCCATGAAGCAGGAAAGAGCAAAGAGGTTCTTGTTGTGCCTCTGTTATCCAGGCAGAGGCAGATTAAATACTCAGCACTAGTCTCTGGAATGGAAGCTAGGGGGGGGGGGGGGGGCGGAGAGTCCAGTTTGGATTTCAAACTGCACGTGCTTATGGGTCTTCGAAATCAGGGCCTGGGGCTGGATCTAGTCCCAAGTCAAGCTAATGGAAAGACTGCTATGACTCAATGGAACTGGATCAGCCTCTAAAACAAGTAGCAATAGTTAGTGCCAGGCAGGTCAGCTACCACTGTGGCTGAACCTGGTAAAAGAGAAGCCTATCATAACAGATCAGATATAGCGTCATGTTGAATAAACAAACACCCCTCCCCCCACACACGGCCAGACTCTTATCTGGTACAAATCAGCCTAACTCCATTAAAGTCACTGTACAGTGATGCCAAGTTCTACTAGATGAAGATGTGGCCCTACATTAAAGTAACATTAATGTGGCACATTTTCTGTGCCAACACTCCCCACAAACCCTAACCCTGCCACCTTGTGCTGATGTAGCGCAATTACAGTACAATCTTTGATCCCATAGTACCATTTCCTCCTTCTGTGCATTGGGGATCAGGCACCTGAGCGAAGCTTATTTTTATCCTCATTATTTATTAGTAGACCCCTGCCTCACTCACTACACATCAACCTACCTACCTTCTGGACACTGAATGAGACAAAAGCCCTCCCAATTTAAGCACATGTGCACAGGGGCAATTCCATATAAATGCCTGCATTTTTAAACCCTTGTCTGACAAAATCAAAATGGATTTTCTCCAAGCCACTAAACATGATGGACATAAACATTGTTCTCCATCTCAGATTTCACATCTGATGTCTCCTGTTGAGATGCTAAATCTATTCAAGAAACAAACCTCTCACACATCTTTTTTTTAAGATATGTAGACAAAGGATTATATTTTTCACTCCCTTGTATTCAAAAATAGCTGAACTGTTTCTGCTCAAACTTTATAAAAGAATTCATTCTATGTTAGGTCAGGCCTAGAGATTTTCAGCCCTCAAATTTGATCAAGTTACTAATTCTTGGGAAAAAACCTTTAGATTGGAAACAATTAGGCAGTCTATAGGTATTGCTTCATGCTCCAGAAAACTACACACACACATACACACACATACCCTTACATTAGCACTTTAAAAACACTGGCCATATTCAGATTGATCCATGATTAATCAGAATAGTGTATAATTACTGTGCAATCGATCAAGTAATGGAATAATACATTACACATCATGACTGGCATATTGGCTTTATCGAATATTCCAGTTCTGTCATGCTTAGATTTTTAGTTTCTTTTGTGGAAGTTTATGCTTTGTTTTTCTGATTAAATATGATTGATGTAGAAGGAAAGGGATGGAGAACAACAGTGAAAAATATTATAATTCCATTATATAAATCAGTATTGCACCCCCACTTGGAATATTCCATTTCGGGCACCCCATCACCAAAAGGCTATAGCTGGATTAGAGGGGGTGGGTTCAGAGATAGGTAAAACTGTCCTATAACGAGAGATTGAAAAGATTGGGACTGTTTTCCTTAGAGAAGAAGTGACCAAGAGGGGACAGGAGAAAGCTATGTGAGGTAAGGAATGGTATAGAGATGTTAGATAGGGAATTTAAAGGGGCGATAAACCTGCATCAGGTGGGGAGGGGTTAAAGACCCCCCCTGGGCTGAGTCAGCCCCACCCTGATACATAAGAACATAAGAACATAAGAACGGCCATACTGGGTCAGACCAAAGGTCCATCTAGCCCAGCATCCTGTCTACCGACAGTGGCCAGTGCCAGGTGCCCCGGAGTGAGTGAACCTAACAGGTATGATCGAGCGATCTCTCTCCTGCCATCCATCACCCCCCTCTGACAGACAGAGGCTAGGGACACCATTCATTACCCATCCCGGCTAATAGCCATTTATGGACTTAGCCTCCATGAATTTATCCAGCTCTCTTTTAAACCCTGTTATAGTCCTAGCCTTCACAGCCTCCTCAGGTAAGGAGTTCCACAGGTTGACTGTGCGCTGTGTGAAGAAGAACTTCCTTTTATTTGTTTTAAACCTGCTGCACGCCAATTTCATTGAATGGCCCCTAGTTCTTCTATTTTGGGAACAAGTAAATAACTTTTCCTTATTCACTTCCTCCACTCCACTCATAATTTTATATACCTCTATCATATCCCCCCTTAGTCTCCTCTTTTCCAAGCTAAAAAGTCCTAGCCTCCTTAATCTCTCTTCATATGGGACCCGTTCCAAACCCCTAATCATTTTAGTTGCCCTTCTCTGAACCTTTTCTAGTGCCAGTATATCCTTTTTGAGATGAGGAGACCACATACACCTAGGCTGGGTGTTGGTCTTAAGAGAAGGCAAGTTTACCAACAGAGGGCTGCCTCGGGAGGACAGCACACACGCTGCTCCGTGCGGCGGAAGGAGTCAGGCTTGGGCCAGGGACTGTAGCAGCCCTTGACAGGAGGGTTGACCTGGCCTGAATGGTTGGTTGATTGGTGAGCCATGGAGCCAGCTGCTAAATGGGAGGGAAGGCTAAGCCTGCCTGGGTAGGAGTTGCTTTTCTTCAGTGTGTTTATTAAATTTGGGCTAAGGGCCTGTTACGCTAGAAGGGGCTGAAATCCTTCAAATGGCTTGGCTGGGGTTCCAAGTCACATCTATGGCTGAAGAATACGGTGGGGAAACAAAAGCAGAGCTTTGCCCTGTCAAACCAGGAGGAGGCCATGCTGGGACTGCAGCTCCCTGACAGGGAACTTCTGTTTGTCTTGTCTTACGCCAGCACAAGGGGACAGTCAATGAGAGTGAAAGGTGGCAAACTCGGAACTGATCAAAAGAAATGCTTTTTCACCCAATGCACACTTAACCTGTGGAACTCACTGCCACAAGATATTACTGATGGCAACAGCTTAGCAGGATTTTAAAAAAAGTGGGCACTGATATGAATAACAACATCTAGAGTTACAAAGGTAAAGGCTACCAAAATAGGCAATAATTTTGGAAGTGATATACGCTGAAGCTTGAGAGAGTATAGACAACCTCTAAGTATTGGGGGTTAGGCGAAAACTCTTCCCAGGTTATCCCAGGCAGAATTGCCTTCTGTGGTGTAATGGGGCACCACTCACCACTAGAGCACCTCCTTGTGGCTGCTGTGGGGAATTAGTTCTAGCCAGGTCTGATGCCCCCTTCCATTATCTTGCTGTTACTATGCCCCCCTCATTCTCTAAGACTCCACCCATTTCTTCGTGACTCAGCCCTCCAGCTAGGTCACTGCACAGTCCTCCCCTTCCAGAGTATCGACCTGTCTCAGGCAGTCGTCCCATTCACTGCCCACTGCGCCACCTCTTCAGTGGCTAGTAGGGGAACCTGGGCCCACCCTCTCCTCTGGGTTTCCGTTCGGGGACCCTCTAATCAGTGGCCTCCGTCTGCAATATTCCACCTTACTACTTTTTCCCTGAGCCTTTTCCTACCCTGCCTATCTCAGGCTTTCCCTCCTCCTCCCTTCTGGGTTAACCCTTCCTTCAGGGCCTGGGGCACCAGAAGGGGGGGGGAGGCAGTGGCGCCATCACTTTTTGCCAGCCGTGAGGGTGAGCAACGGAGGAGAGGGGGCGGAGAGGAGCAAGCAGGGGAGGGCTCTTGCTGGGGAGAAGAGGTGATGTGAGGGCGGGAGCTCAGGGTGAACGGATAATATGGGGGCAGAGGATTGCAGGGAAAGGTGGTGCAAGGGGGCGGGGCCACCGTTTTGGCGCTGGTGGTTTCCCCACTTTTATGGCGCTTCCATCACCCCTGCCTGGGGCTTGTATTCTCCCCCTGGGTTTTTCTTCCCTTGCTAACCTCCAGAGCGTGACTGCAGGCTCCCTCACTGCTGCCTATTTCTGCTGCCGACTTTCTGGCTTTATACTAGCCCCACCTGTTCCATCTCAGCTGGGCTCCATCAACCTGGGGTTACTTAGGCCTTTTAATTCTCCTCAGCAGTGGCCTAGCCACTTAATTGTCCCTTCACAGTCTCATTAATCCTCCCAAGGCTGGTGTGGGGTAAACACACCGTCACAGGTGGGGTTCTTACACCTTCCTCTGAGTGATGGCATCAGGCAGACAGGATGCCAGACAAGCTGGATGTGGGGTCTAACCCAGGCTGGCAATTCTGAGGCTCTAACCTGATGATGATTTCAGCGCTGAACAGTTGTTTGAAAGTGGCACTGAGAGGCAGACTGCACCTGCGTTCCCCTCTCGCTCCACAGCCCGCTTCCTCAGCCGGGGGGTTGGGGTGCGTGGGTGGCACAATTTAGCAGCTCAAGGACCCGTAGAATGGACGGAGGACTGGAATCCATAAGGGCGTCAAACTAACATTATGTTGGCACTAAACCTGGCTTAAAAATGGAAATAAAAACATGTGGGGAAAGAAAGGACCCCAGAAAAGTGCAGAGGGAAAATGGAGTCGGCACATACCAGGCACGGCCAAGACACCCCATTTGCTGAAACTTTTAAATATTATCAGTCTGTGATGCTGCTTGCCAGAGAGAGAGAGAAGGAGAGAGAGAATGAATAGCCGCAGGAGCTGCAGGTGGATTACTAGGCAGAGGCTGGTGGCAGCTGTAATGATGTGATGCTGATGTACCTGCAGGGCACAGGAGGGATAAATTAAACATTTCCCTCTGACAGTGAAAATGAATGTCTCCCATCTCCTGTACTGAGCAGTACACTATGAGACTGCAGCCCCAGGGTGAAGAACTTCCCTGCTGCCTTCCCCCACCAGACACCGGAGCTGCCAGAGGGATAGTACAAACAGAGGCGTTGTCATTCAGTAAGGGAACAGACTGTACTCAGGCACCTTTTGGGACTACAACTAAACTAGCGGGGGAGGAGAGGTCGAGCTAAGATACATAACTTCAGCTACATGAATAGCGTAGCTGAAGTCGGCACATCTTAGGTTGACTTACCCGGCATCCTCACAGCGGTAGTGGGCTCCCCCGTCGACTCCGCTTGCGCCTCTTGGCGAGCTGGAGTTCCAGAGTCGACGGGGAGCACCTTTGAGGATCGATTTATCGCGTCTAGATGAGACACGACAAATCGATCACCGATAGATCGATCAGTACCTGCTGATCCGATGAATAGTGAAGACAAACCCTTATTGCTACCCCTCTCCACTGGAAAAATGAGACCATAGCCCAGGTTCTCAGCTTGTGTGAATCGCCATAACTCCAGTGACTCAATGGAGCAGTGTGGATTTATACCAGCTGAGGACGCAGCCCTCTCTCTGCAGAAAGTAATAAAAGCTCCTTAGGGCAGGAACTGTGCTTTGGTTCTGCATTTGTACAGCAACTAGCACCGGGGGGGGATGTCCATATGATTAGGTTCCTAGGGAGCTACTGGAAAACAATGTGTTAACAATAGCCACAGTTAATAAGAATACATGCAAAATATTACACAAGCACCAAATCAATTCCATCAACAGTGCACACAGGTAAAATCACAATGATAATACACCACCTGTTTATGAGATCCACATTGTATTCTTCACATCTAGTCAGACTGGCTTGGCTATTAATTCTTCAAACATAATTGCACACATTCTGGTCCAGACTCTGAACTGCCAAATCAGTAGAGCTCCATAGGCCTCTATGACCTGAAGTTTCCTGCAAAATTAAAATTCTGAAAATTTCATCTTGGAAATACTGAAACAACCTTATCAAAACATTTGTGTTTCATAAGGGCAAAGTCCTTTGTTTTAACTCTATTATTTCAAGTCTTCTATTATAAAATGGCTTATTATAGTATAAAAGTCAAAATCATAATGTTAAAAATGAAGCTCTTTGACCTTATTGAAATGAAACGCTTTGGTCGTTTTTTCAGTACAATCCCTGGAAACATTTCAATTGTTTGAATCAACTTTTTCCAGTACGAAAACTGTTGTCTCAAAACCTTTTCGAATAGCTCTATCCACTTCCTTGAAGCTTGCGCTGTTATTCACACCTGTGTAAAGCAAGAGGTTTAAAATGCTACTAAATCACAATGGGAGCATTTTGCACCTACTCTGCCCAGGTATAAATGCACTAGGTGCAGAGCAGGAGAGAATCAGGCCTCAGGCGAGGTAATATTTCCCTGTTGGCCAGAAGAGCCTGGGAACAGTGACAGGCTATAAATTGTTGCAATCTGCACAAGTCTGAACAGTGCCTGATTAATTAGTCAGTCTGTCAGTGGACAGCTAGGAGGAGAAAAGTGAAGTGCGATAGACTGTTTTGATCACTCCTGGGCAGCCTTGATTTAATAAAAGCTCAGCATTTGTGTTGAGTCCAAGCGGAGGCAGTGGGATGGTTTCGTACACCGCCGGAGGAAACACCTGTTGCTCTAATTCTTTGACAGACTTTTCAGCCTGGGCTATGATCTTGTGAGACCTTAATAGGTAAAGCCTGATTTGGGCCCAGTCCACATTTGGCTGGGAGACCTCCAAGGATCATGTTTGTTATGTGGACAGGACTTTCAGAATTGCAGCTCATAAGTAGAGGTGCGTGAGTTTACTTTGTCTCAGATGAAGCTGTGGCAAAAATAGGAATATTATGATGTTAACTGTTTATTATGTAAGATGTGTTATTTACTTCTGGTAACTGCTATGTAAAACTGTGTATTTCAAAATGGAGTTTGTTTTTAAAATGGAGTCTGTCAGCTGGATGGGCATGCAGCCATAATCTAGGACAGAGCCTGCACCTAGACCTGTCAGCTCATGTCATGCTTATGTAACAATGTTAGCCATGCATGTATCAGCAAGCGCTGTGAGCAAACGGCCGGTGGCCATGACGCTGTTTGAATCTGTATACAAGCTATGTATGTGGCATCAGATTATTGGCTGTGTGTAGCTGTGACACTCTTTGAATGTATTGGTTGTGTACTGCTGTGATGAGAATTGAACCTTGTATATATGTTTTGCCCACCCTGTGTTCGTGGGCTATCAGGTTTTGGAGCATTAGCCTCCTGACCTCCTATTTGCTAGCAAATAAACCTTTTTTTTATTCAGGTTACCTTGAGACTCTGCCTGTTCTTTGAAGGTGATTGGGAGACCTCCAAAGGAACGAACACATTTATGCAACAAAGCTCACCATGTCATGGAAGTTGAAATCTGCTCCCGACAGGGCCCTGCTCTTTTATTCTTTACCTGTGTCTGATTATATTCTGTTTTCCAAAATGACTCCACAGTCCAGCTTTCAGAATCAATGCTCAGCTGTAATTGTTTCCTACTTTATCTTTTTCCTTACACAGATAAACATCGCTGGTACGGTTTAGCCTTGAATTAGTTCCGTTTCCTTTTCATCGGTTGTTAATTCAAAAACTGAGTTACAATAGTGACTTTCATTCGCATCTTTCATCACCTGTCTCGTCCAGTCTCTCTCTGTGTCAGTCTTTGCTGTATCTCCAAACTGCAGGGAAAATAAAGCCAGCCTTGGTATCAAGGTAGAACACATTTTTGGCTGACCTACATATTTCTGCATTATCACACAATATCTGATTCAAGGGTGACCTCAATGAGCACACACGCAAATCCAGCAACCTCACTCTTTCCCACATTTCATTCTGAGGAATCAGGTGCATTTTAATGCTCACAAAACCATGAGATGGACGACGATATCAGGCAAAGCCAGGTACTATCCTAGCACTAGGAGAGCACACACACAACCCCTGCTAGTCTAGTACCTGCGGTTAGCTGAAGAGAAAGGAATGGCTTTGTGGGGTAAGGCACTGGATTAGGCTTAAGAGCGGGGAGCAACTCCCAATTCTGCCACAGTCTCCCTGCATGACCTTGGTTAAATTATTGAATCTCTTTGTGCCTTGGTTTTCCTTCTTGTCTTTTAGATTGTAAGACTGCCTCACTGCCCCTCACTATGCCTCTCCACAGCACTTAGGGCCCTGATGTCAACTGGGACCTCTGCTGGGACACAAATAATGAAAATCATTAGGAACTGCCAGCAATAACGCATTGTGCCCGGATTGATATTAGGCACTTCCGTTCATTTGGGGTTGAACCAAGCTGATGGATTTCGCTTCTGTTATCAAGATCAGAAGGTAGTAAAGCAAATGCATTAAGTCACTGTGGCCCTCAACCTTCATTGCCAGGGCTAGCTTCATTTCAGTGGAGTCAGTCACAGAGGATGCCTACAGACATGCCTGGAACACAGAGTACAGGGTGTAGGTTTTCCAGGGTGCTCCTGCAATGATACACAGCAGCCAGGATCTCACTTTAGCTGCTGGGTGTTGGCCTCTGGAGTTAGAGCAGTCCAGTGACTCGACTCAGGTCGTTTTAAACCACACGTTTACTCCACTGTCTCCTATTTGCAGTGTTTCAAGGGATGCTTGTGTGGCCCCTGAAATCAATGGGAAGTTCTGCTTTTAAAAGTTCTGAGGGCGACAGCTCAGCCTCAGGTGATCAGGGTTTTAGTCCTGGCCTGGTTAACTGCTCTTGGCTTCAGCAGATGAAATATTTATTCCATAAGAGCCTTGAACCGGCCAGAGCACTCTGTCCTGGATGGGACAAGGTCCTGAAGTAAGTGCATAACTGAGCACCAGCAGTGTCCCCTTGAAGTCAACGGTACTAGGCCGCTTCATACCAGCTGAGGCTCTGTCGCTGGGTTTCCAGCCCCACCGGCCCAATTTTGCTCTTGCTGACACTGGGGTAACTTGGGACAAGCCCCACTGAAATCAGGGGAGCGACAATAGTGTCAGAGTGACGTAAGGGAGAGGAGAACCAGGCCGTAGGTTTGTAAATCTGTCAATTATTAGTCCAGAAAGTCATGGGTCACTCACAGTCCCACACACGTCCCAAACTGCCCTTTCTGCTGTCTTCTAAGCCACTGCTTGGATTCCCTGCTGCTAGCAACCTCGGCCAGAAGCGCAGAGAGTGCAGGGCCGTATCTAATGGCACCTGAGTGGAGAAGGAGTAGTGCAAGGCGGTAATATCATACACTGTCATAAGAAGATTAGATAGATTCTGTGGAACTAATCATGTAGGTGAGAGTTTAGAACATAAGACTGGCCAGACTGGGTCAAACCAAAGATCCATCTAGCTCAGTGTCCTTTCTTCCGACAGTGGCTGATCCCAGGTGGAATGAGCAGAACAGGGAATCATCAAATGATCAATTCCCTGTTGCCCATTCTCAGCTTCTGACAAACAGAGGCTAGTGACACCACCCATGCCCATCCTGGCTAATAGCTATCCTCCATGAATTTATCCAGTTCTTTTTTGAACCCTGGTTGTCTTGGCTTTTACAACATCCTCTGGCAAGGAGTTCCCCGGGTTGACTGTGTGTTGTGTGAAAAAATACAGTTTGAAGGTCCCAGCCCAGGCCTTAAGTTTATTAGCTCAAACTCATCCGTGCTACAACTTAATCAGGATGAATTTGACTCACTGTGTTATGTTCCATCACACCGAGGCCCCAATTCAGTCAGGTATTTAAGCAAGCACCTGGTATTAAGCTCGTGAATAGTCCCATTGAAGTCAAAGGGCTTGTGTGCATTGCTCAGTAGGGCCTAAATTGTCAAGTCATATTGGAAATTTAAAATAATCTGCCAATGAGAACACTTCACAGTGGCCCAGGGAGCATCTGTCAGCATGTACATCCATGGTGCTGCATACATTTTACCTCCAAATTTCACACAGAAGGCAGCAGCTGTCAGTGACTTTAAAAAAGAAATCTGCAAAATGAGGTGTTCAGAGGCAAAAATACCCAGTGACACAAGTGATTAATATTTATAATTCTAGTTCCAAAATAACCTCTGTGTTGCTGAGAGATGGTTGCGAACTCTAAGCTGTACGTCTAACATGCTTTATTATAGACACTAATAATAGCATTTAAGCCCCAGATAAGGCGCTGTACAGACCACAAATTCAAGTGCTGACAGAAAAAAAAGGGGACCTTTTTAAAACCCAGAGCCTGGTTCTGCCCTGAATTACACCTGTTTTCTACTGGTGGAGCTCTATCGATTTCAGCAGAGCTACACCGCTGGAAAACTGGAGTAAGACAGTGAAGAATCTCGTTCCTAACCTCCGATGCAAATGAGAAGCAGCGCTGAGATTATTACTCACTCTCACATGATCGAAGCTGCCCAAAATAGTAAGTGAGCTCAATGGGTTTCATTGCTGCTGTATCAAAACCGGGGGCAAGGAAGGCGAACTTTTCAGAGATGAATGGCTTCTGGCAGTCTCTGAAAATGTACAGCTGAGCAACACTGCAGTACAGCATCTGACTTTCATGTCCAGAACCACGGCAGACCCCCCTGCCCATTGTTCCTTTCTCACAGGGAGCCATCAGTGCTGAACCACTGTTTGGCCCTCATCTACACCAGTCGTCAACCCATATTTAGCCATGGTCGAGGGACAGCTGGGTAGGAAGAGTAGTGCTGTGTTTACCATAGAAGACCAATGTCTGGTGTAACTCCTTTGACTTCCGCAGAGGGAAGAATGGGGTGCTGGGTGCTACACATCAGACAGTTTGTAGTTGAGAGAGGGCTGAGGAGTCAGAGTATAGTCCAGCCTCCATATCCATTCAGATTCTGACTGATGCTGGCAATAAGGGGACCAGTTAGTACCATTCTGTTGTGGTATTTTCTGTGATAAGGACACCTGTCTCCTGCAAAAAGTCCACTAACTCATTCACATAGGCAGCCAAGCAGCCTTCAGCTGTGCAAGGGTGTGTGTGTGTGTGAGAGAGAGCGAGCGAGAGCGCTACTCCTTACACTAGAGCGGGGCCACAAGAAGTCAATTCCCTGCAGGGGGCCTAGGGTGACCAGACAGCAAGTGTGAAAATTTGGGCCAGGAGGTGGGGGTTACAGGAGCCTATATAAGAAAAAGAACCAAAAATCGGGACTGTCCCTATAAAATCGGGACTCTAAGAAAGCCTGCCCTCCCCAGGAGAACCTGTGTGACCTGCCCAGTAGGCAAAGAAAGCTTTCACCTGGTTGCCAGTCAGGGAGGAAAAGAGAGGCTGAGTTGCTGGCTGTGACTTTTCAGCCTAAGGACCATGCTGTGCTTTAAGAAGCTGACAGGTAGGTGAGCTTTCTTCTTTGTTGTAATGACTGACAGGAACTTGCTTTTTGCTGCTCTGACCTGGAGCTGAAGGAACTTTGGGCCTTTTCCATTAAAAACAAACAAACAGGTCAGAGCCTATGAAGCTCTGACTCTTCTCTGGGCTCTCTCCTTCGTTGTGGAGCCGGCTGCTATTTCCTCAGGCTAGCCTTGCATAATGACGTAGTGACCAGAGATCACGACTGATGTGGGTTTGACTGGAACAAGGAATTTAGAGGAGAAAATCTTCCAACCCTGATTGCCTCTCTCCACCCTGCCTTTGTCTCTTCTCCCTTCTGTCTGCTGTTTCTCTCCTTCCATGTGTGAGTCTCCCTGGTAAGTTTTCTGTTTGGTTGGACCCTGCTTTCTTGGCCAGAAGGTGCACTTGGGCCCCAACAGTGCAAACACCTTTAAGTACTCGCGGAACTTCATGCACTGTACCTGCTCTTACTGTCTTCAGTGGAATCACTTGCATGTTTGAGTTAAGCATGTGTGTAAATGTTTGCATGATGGGTTTCCTACGAAAGTCCATCAACTATGCTGGTTCAAGGTACAAAAAGTGGGGCAGCGCATGGAGCCCTGTGGCCCCGCTTCCCGCCTAGGAGCCAGACCTACTGGCTGCTTCCATGGCACAGCATGGAGCCAAGACAGGTAACTCCGCAGCACTTCCGGCCGGACTTAACAGCCTGGTCGGAGCCAGGAGTGCTGACCGGAGCCACCAGGGTCCCTTTTAAACCAGGTGTTCTAGCTGAAAACCTGAAACCTAGGGTAGACACATGGCTGGGTGGGCTGAGATCCTGCCTCCTCATACATAAGCATCCAACTCCTCTTGTTTGTTACGTAGGTTACTAGCATAAGTATCCACTTGTGGGTATTAGCCCACGAAAGCTTATGCTCCAATACTTTAGTTAGTCTTTAAGGTGCCACAGGACTCTGTTACCTCTGCTATTCCAGACTAACACGGCTACCTCTCTGATTCTTAGCATAAGTATGTGGACACATTTAAAGATGTTATTCCTTACACACTGCTTTGTGCTTGGATTGTCACACGCGTGAAGCTCTGGGACTGGCATATGAAGTGTTGATAACTGGGCAATCATCATACCACCTCCCCATTCACGGTTAGTTTAAAGCCCTGTCACCTACACAAGCTAGTCTAGCACACAGGCAACTGGTGCCCCTCTACTGGAGGGGGAGGCTATCTGATTCAGACAGCTTCTCTCTCTCTATAGTAGGTGCCTCAAAGTTCCACAAAACTAAAACTTTTTCCTACATCACTCATCTAACTGACTGTTCATCATCAGTAACTTTTGCCTTCGCTCTTCTCTGGCCTGCGGGACAGGAAGGATTACCAAGAAGATTGTCTGGATAGTCTCTCTTGCAGTTCCATTCCCAGATTCCTGAAGTCTTCTAGGATCTGTAGAATTGTGCTTGAGATGGTGTAATTGGTTCCAGTACGGAGCAACATCCCGGGAGTCTCTCCTGGCTGCTGACTGGAGGTTCTGGAACTCATTGATAAACTTGACTGTAACAAGTCACCGGGACCAGATGGCATTCACCCAAGAGTTCTGAAAGAACTCAAATGTGAAATTGCGGCACTATTAACGAGGGTTTGTAACCTATCCTTTAAATCGGCTACTGTGCCCAGTGACTGGAAGATAGCTAATGTAACGCCAATATTTAAAAAGGGCTCTAGAGGTGATCCTGGCAATTACAGACCAGTCAGTCTAACGTCCGTACCGGGAAAATTAGTTGAAACAATAGTAAAGAATAAAATTGTCAGACACATAGAAGAGCATAAATTGTTGGGCAAAAGTCAACATGGTTTCTGCAAAGGGAAATCGTGTCTTACTAATCTATTAGAGTTCTTTGAAGGGGTCAGCAAACATGTGGACAAGGGGGATCCGGTGGACATAGTGTACTTAGATTTCCAGAAAGCCTTTGACAAGGTCCCTCACCAAAGGCTCTTACGTAAATTAAGCTGCCATGGGATAAGAGGGAAGATCTTATCATGGATTGAAAACTGGTTAAAAGACAGGGAACAAAGGGTAGGGATAAATGGAACTTTTTCAGAATGGAGAGGGGTAACTAGTGGTGTTCCCCAAGGGTCAGTCTTGGGGCCGATCCTATTCAACTTATTTATAAATGATTTGGAGGAAGGGGTAAACAGTGATGTGGCAAAGTTTGCAGATGATACTAAACTGCTCAAAGTAGTAAGGACCAAAGCAGACTGTGAAGAACTTCAAAAAGATCTCACTAAACTAAGTGATTGGGCAACAAAATGGCAAATGAAATTTAATGTGGATAAATGTAAAGTAATGCACATTGGAAAAAATAACCCCAACTATACATACAATATGATGGGGGCTAATTTAGCTACAACCAATCAGGAAAAAGACCTGGGAGTCATTGTGGATAGTTCTCTGAAGGCATCCACGCAGTGTGCAGCGGCAGTCAAAAAAGCAAACAGGATGTTAGGAATCATTAAAAAAGGGATAGAGAATAAGACTGAGAATATCTTATTGCCCTTATACAAATCCATGGTGCGCCCACATCTTGAATACTGCGTACAAATGTGGTCTCCTCATCTCAAAAAGGATATACTGGCACTAGAAAAGGTTCAGAGAAGGGCAACTAAAATGATTAGGGGTTTGGAACGGGTCCCATATGAAGAGAGATTAAAGAGGCTAGGACTTTTTAGCTTGGAAAAGAGGAGACTAAGGGGGGATATGATAGAGGTATATAAAATTATGAGTGGAGTGGAGGAAGTGAATAAGGAAAAGTTATTTACTGGTTCCCAAAATAGAAGAACTAGGGGCCATTTAATGAAATTGGCATGCAGCAGGTTTAAAACAAATAAAAGGAAGTTCTTCTTCACACAGCGCACAGTCAACCTGTGGAACTCCTTACCTGAGGAGGCTGTGAAGGCTAGGACTATAACAGGGTTTAAAAGAGAGCTGGATAAATTCATGGAGGCTAAGTCCATAAATGGCTATTAGCCGGGATGGGTAATGAATGGTGTCCCTAGCCTCTGTCTGTCAGAGGGGGGTGATGGATGGCAGGAGAGAGATCGCTCGATCATACCTGTTAGGTTCACTCACTCCGGGGCACCTGGCACTGGCCACTGTCGGTAGACAGGATGCTGGGCTAGATGGACCTTTGGTCTGACCCAGTATGGCCGTTCTTATGTTCTTATGTTCTTATGTTCTTATGACTTGTTTGTAATAGCCGGGTAGAGTTAAGGGGCAGGTCACATTTTGCGCTGGGAGGAAGTTCAGAATGCTCTTCAAGGTTGGTTCTGAGTAGAATGTTGCACCTCGCACTACGGCTGGGCCACAAGTCAATTCCCTGCAGGGGGCCTGCACTCCCCAGGAGAACCCGTGTAACCTGCCCAGTAGGCAAAGAAAGCTTTCACCTGGTCGCCAGTCAGGGAGGAAAGTTGTCACCTACAGACTGGACAAGTGACTTCTGTATTGTAGAAGAGGGTGCAAAGGCCACCATGGCTATCTAGGACTCCAGATATTTAACTTTTATGGAGCACTAAGAGATCCACATCCTTCTGTGGAGATGCCAGATGATCTTGCATGCTATGATTCATGTGACCATACACACTTCTTATCCACAGCGCCCCCCCCTCCCCCGTCATAGGAACTAAGCATCCCACACAGGGACATGAGGTTTCTGGCCTAGTACGCCCATGTGAAAGAAATTTATCTTTTCTAGTAACTGCCTGATCCTTAATTATCCCTAGCTAGCAACTGGCAAATGCCAGGAGTACGTTGCTATGTAACAGATGGGGCAAGCAATGGGAGTTGTCCGTCTTTACAAAATCAAGAGCTTAGACCCAGCTCCTCAAAGGTAGTTAGAAGCCTAAATCCCATTGTAATCAATGGGAGTTAGGCTGCTAAATACCTTTGGGGAGCCAGGCCTAGATCCCCAGATGGTGAAAGCCCCGGAACCTCTGTTGGGGATCTGTCCCCAAGGATTCAGACTGTTATAAACTTACAGAACAGCCACAGACTTAACCACTGAGCCATCCTGCCTCTCATTAGGGCACTAGCCGGGGACCTGGATTCTGCCACTTTAACTTCTGAAGCAGGAAAGGCCCCAGCAGGGGTAAAGTGGCCATGTCTTGTGAAATCTTCCTGATGGCTTTTGTAGCTTTTTTCCTCCTCCGCCATGAATAAACTGGGCTGCTCAGCAGCACCCTGTGAAGCCAGTTGCAATGTCCGCAGCCTATTCACCTTGCATAGGCCAACGTGACCTGGCTGTTACATTGTTGGTCACATTATACCCTTTGATTTGATAGGGGAACAAGTAGGTCATTTGGCACAGGACTGTCGGAAATGGAAAAACAAGCATTATGCCCTCAAAGGCAGCTGGGACTCTAAAGCTTTAAAATCCCAGGCTTTAAATCTTCTTCTTCTCCTACCCATTAAAGACTTGCTGCTTTTCCCCTATGCTGTTTGTTTCTTTACCTGCTCCTGTGCATCTCTTGCATAGGCTCTTCCTAACTAAATGCAGGGCAGGCTTTTCAGAACAGGGCTATAAATACTTTGCCTACGTTCTGTCTCATGGGCTTTGACGCTGCAGAACAGGAGAGGCCCTGTCTGCTTCACTAAAGGAAATGTTGAATCTTGATTTACATGATCGGGGTGGAGTGAAGGAAGGGAGAGAAAATATGCCAGAACGCCCAAAGACAATCAAGCTAAATTGGGGCTGTTGTCACATGTAGACGTTTGTTATATTTGCCTCCTTGACTTTCCTAGAGAACTGTGACTCATGAATCTTAAGCAGAGCAGTTGGATGTGCCTAGCTTTTTTTTTTAAGCTGCACAGAGGTATGTATTCAAGTTGGGGAAAGTAAGTATTATGATGCTTGGCAGTGGATCTCCTTGTAGCTTTGATGGCCTTTGAAGTTTCATACTGCTTCAAAGGAGGAGGAACAATGACTTGTGCTATACAGATTACAAAGCCCTTCGATATACCAGTCTAAATAATATACGGCACCATCAGAGGTCATCTGAGTGTCTGCATAACATGTTGTCACTCTCTTATACTAATAAAATAACATTTGGCTCCTTCGGGTTCTTCCAAAGATTTCAAAGCACTTTGCAAAAGTAACTAAATATATTAACACTAATGTAATACTTAATATACTGATCACTAATAACCTAAGTGACAGAGTCCTATTTAATGATGGGGAAGTCAGCTACAAGTTAAGTAACTTGCTCATAAAATTCCAAAGGAATGAATTACACACAATGGGCTAACTCCAGTCCTGGGTATGCTTGCACTACAGGCTGTGTGATAAACCTGATGAACAGCTAGGGAAAACCCTGGTAATATTTTTTTTTTAAATCATCCTTTGGGAGATTAAAACTATAGTATAGTTATCATAAGTATCTACTCTGGGTATTTCTAACTATAGTTTGCCTTACATCTTTGCAAAATGTCTTCTACTCCTGAGTCACAGCCTTTTGTTTTATAAGCTTACCTTAGTACACCAATAAACAATGAAGCTAACATACCAAGCTAGCTCTTAACATGTGTTAGGAGTCTTTGATGTTATCAGTGATACTCTTACATTGCAAAATTCACCCCTGTGCAGAGGGACAGCATAAGACCTATTGATCACTGTCCTTCTGCACCGGTGTGAATTTAATCTGCCATGGACAATATGCAAACAGTGTTGAAATGGGAGACAGGGAAATTGGTCATGCCTTTCCCTCTGCTAGTAGGAGAAGCTGAGGAGGAAGTTGAACTGGACTGATAATTCTAATCCCCCCCACCCAATTTCAACACAGAAGCTATAGATTGTGTGGGTTAAGGCAGTGGTTTTCAACCAGGGGGATGGGGACCCCTGAGGGGCTGTGAGCAGATTTCAGGGGGTCTGCCAAGCAGAACCGGTGTTAGACTTGCTGGGGCCCCACTGCAGGGGGCTGAAGCCCCGGGCCCTGAGCCCCACCATCCAGGGCTAAAGCAGAGGCCTGAGCAACTTAGCTTCACAGTACTCCCTGTGGCATGGGGCCCTGGGCAATTGCCCTGCTTCCTACCTCTTAACACTGGCCCTGACTTTTATATGCAGAAAACCAGTTCTTGTGGCCCAGGTGGGCCATGGAGTTTTTATAGCATGGGGGGGGGGCACAGAAAGAAAAAGGTTGAGAACCCCTGGGTTAAGTAACCCAAACAATCCTTCCAGAAGCCATGTCCGTAGAGCGCGGATCTGGTTTTGCAGTTTAAACAGAGTTCACCTAACAGGAAAATCACTAACGACACACCAAAGAAAAGTTGCTTACAGAGCATTTATGTTGGGAAATGAACTACCCCCAGAGTTATTAGCAGGAAAACCGTTATATCTGAAGTCCAAGCAGACACTGATTGGTTATCTTCACAAACAGCCAAATTCATCCATTACTGGGCTGAAATCAAAGGAGTTACAACAGGGCCAAATTTGGGCCATTGACTTTAAACCAGGGGTCGGCCACCTTTCAGGAGTGGTGTGCCGAGTCTTCATTGATTCACTCGGATTTAAGGTTTCACGTGCCAGTCATACATTTCAGCATTTTTAGGTGGTCTCTTTCTAGAAGTCCATCATACAGACAACAAACTATTGTTGTATGTAAAATAAATAAGGTTTTTAAAATGTTTAAGAAGCTTCATTTAAAATTAAATTAAAATGTAGAGCCCCCCGGATGAGTGGCCAGGACCTGGGGAGTGTGAGTGCCACTGAAAATCAGCTCGTGTGCCGCCTTTGGCACATGTGCCATAGCCTACCCCTGCTTTAAACGATAGTTACCAGCATGATGAGATAAACCTCTGGAATACTAGCTCACAATCCACCACAAATCCCAGCGCATCAGCCCTGCTGAATTGTATTTTCATTACCGATGGGCATCCCATTGTGCTGGGAACTGGACATAGACAACCCCTGTCCTAAAGTGCTAACAATTTAAATAGACAAGCCAAGGCCAGGAGCAGAAAGAGGTGAAGGGGCTTGTCCAAGGTCAATGGCATAGTTAGCAAGAGAAACCAGGACTTCTGATTCCCAGTCTGGTGCCGGCCTGCTGGATGGTATTGCCTCCCTAGGAGTCGCATGTCCTCACTTGGTCAGAATTCAGACTCTACTGGGAAGGAAGGTGGAGAAATCACTGTAAAGAGTCTCATGCTGGATAACGAGACTCGTAAATGCAAGAATATTGCTTAGAATCTGCCCACTGCTACACTGAGCAGTGAGCACCCCTTGGCACATTGGAATGTCAGCACCTGTATTTCCAGCCTCGGAGGCAGTGTCTAGACAAGGAGCCGCATCTTAACTTCTGAAGAGCCACACATGGCTCCGGATCCACAGGTTGGCCACCCCTGCCTTAGAGGATCATCTGTATTCCCAGGCCCTCTGCCCCATTGCCTGCCCTCTTGCAGCAATTTCCCTTATCTTAATCTGTTAATGACTCTCCCCTCCACTTCCCCCCTTGAGTCCCTTTATACTATAAAATTTGTAGACTCCTGCTGGGGTAACCTGCTTTTTTTGTTCTGCCTTTTGGTAGTTTCCCACTGCTCTTTCTTTCTTGATTTCTTAAGTTGTTTATATCCATATCAGCTTCTTCCCTAGTTACCACTTTATCCTCAATACTTTACCACCCATAATGTGAAAGCGGAAGCTTTGCATATGGCTGCCTGGTCTGGACTAGCTCGAAACAGTTGTCCTTTGGGGTCCACCGCCAGGCCAGGTTCTCAAGCACAGAGGACATAAGAACTGCTGTCTGGCTAGGTTGGATTTTGATTTAATCTTTGGTTAAATGTTTTCTGGCTTTGGCGTGAGATGCAGCTGCTGTGTTAATTGTTTCTAAGTGAGTGTATTTGCAAGGTAGGGCGAAGGCACACTTCTTGCAAATAGGCACACTTCTAATGTGAGATAAATAGATTACCAGTTGCTAAGAAAAAAGGAAATTCTTAGTATAAACTCCCTACAGAAGAGACATAGAAACAAGCATGTACATGCGAGAGACCCAAGGGGAGCAAGAAAAAACATTAAATTGATTGAGCCACCAAGAGAAGCAATCTCCTTCTTGGCTTTCAATATGCAAAGCTGGTGAAACCTCATGAGAAAGGTTAAGAGCACTAAAGTGCATCTACAGAGTAATTCTCAGTGGGGGTCAGTCATTCTTGGGGCTTAGCTCAGGTCAGTGGTTCCCAAACTTTAATAGCCCACGAACCCCTTTCACTAAATAGTGACATCTTGAGAACCCCTTCCTAAAAATGAATATTTCCAGGGATTTAAGTTTAAATATCCTCAGTGTAATGGATGCGCTCGCTTTGCTCTGCATAGCTCTTGGAAGTCTGGAACCACTGGAGAAAGATAACGTCTCAGGTCTGGTTCGGCATCAAGTCTGTTTCTGCATTCGGTTTTCAGATGTACATATGAGGAAAACGCTTTCTCGCATAAGTATGTTGTTGAAAATGGTAACACAACTGCAGCAGCTTTTTCTGCTAGAAGGGGTACTCGTTTCTTAAACTCAGCCAAAAGTTGAGCAATGACAGATTTCTGAAACTCCTTTTCAGTTTGTAATTACAGGAGATCTCAATCAATTTCTCTTTTTCCTCAGTGTTTAATATGTGTGTTGAGACAGTTGTATCATCAAAAGGGTTGCAAATCCAGACATTATCACGTGACACAGCTGGAAAGTATTCCCTGAAAGTTGTGCAAAGTCCTTTTAGCTGTGCAATTATATTGTTTTAGTGCCCTGATCCAACTGAAGTTTATGTTCTGTCAGGAAGTCAAGAAGATTACTGAAACACTCAGTTTGATTGTTTTCCAAACAACTTTCCCAGAACTGCAACTTCTTTATTATGGATTCAACTCACTCTTGCACTTTGAAAACTGTTAAATTGAGGCCTTGAAGAGATAAATTTAGGTCATTAATTCTTGAGAAAATATCTGCTAAATAAGCGAGGGCTCTGGAGCCAGACATTATTTTCCAAACAGCTGGCAAGGTGGAAAGGGTGGCTGTTCAAAAAAACACCAGCTAGGATTTCTGTTCTAAGCTCAAACAAGCGCACAAGGATTTTGCCCCTTGAGAGCCATCTGACTTCAGTATAGGTCAACAGACAATTGTGTATATTACCCATTTCTTCACAAAGTACGTGAAATATACTGAATTTGTTGGCCGTGATTTTATAAAAATCACCATTTTCACTGCATTGTCCAGCACTTCCTTCAGTCCCTCAAGCATGCGTTTTGTTACAAGGGCTCATCTATGGATGCTGCAATGAGTCCAAGAGACTTTTGATGCAACCCTTTTTGTTCACGCTACATAGAATCATAGAATATCAGGGTTGGAAGGGACCTCAGAAGGTCATCTAGTCCAACCCCCTGCTCAAAGCAGGACCCACACCCAACTAAATCATCCCAGCCAAGGCTTTGTCAAGCTTGACCTTAAAAACCTCTAAGGAAGGAGATTCCACCACCTCCCTAGATAACCCATTCCAATGCTTCACCACCCTCCTAGTGAAAAAGTTTTTCCTAATATCCAACCTAAACCTCCTCTGCAACTTGAGACCATTACTCCTTGTTCTGTCATCTGCTACCACTGAGAACAGTTTAGATTCATCCTCTTTGGAACCCCCTCTCAGGTAGTTGAAAGTAGCTATCAAATCCCCCCTCAGCCTTCTCTTCTGTAGACTAAACAATCCCAGTTCCCTCAGCCTCTAATCAAGTATACTTCCCTGTCATTGATGTGACCCCATCAATACAAATGCCTAGGCAACGAGAGCAATCTATTTCCTTTTCTTGAAAATATGCGTTAGTCAGATTGAAGATATCTTCTCCAGTTGTACGTTCTTCCAATGGTCGGCAAAACAACAAGTCTTCGTCAACCACACCTTCATTCACATAATGTACAAACAGTAGCAAAATAGCTAGATTAGCTACATCAATTGATTCATCCAACTGTATAGCATAATATGGACTATTTTTCACTCTATGTACAGTTGTGGTCTTTACATTATTTGACACTAGCACAAATACCCGGCATTGCTCGGGTCCGTTGGAGGGGGGAGGGGGGAGAGAGCTGAGTGAGTGCGGGGTCCGTTGGGGGGGGGAGGGAGGAGAGATCTGTGCGAGTGTGGGGGCCGTTGGAGGGGGGAGGGGGCAGAGAGCTGAGTGAGTGCGGGGTCCGTTGGAGGGGGGTATTATTACATCATAACTATGTCACAGAGAACAGCAGCTGCCCAGCTGACGTTAATGGGCTTTAAAGAATTTCACCCCAGGGGGCGTCAGAGGTGATATTTGAAAAATTTCCAATTCTTACCCTGATTAGGACCCTAAAGCCTATAACTGTACCAAATTTCAAGTCTCTAGTTCAAACGGTGTGGAAGGAGTAAGGGAACGTACATACACGCACGCACGCATACACCATTTGACTTTTATATATATAGATGTCATTAATTCTTCGTAACAACGTATTTTTGGACAAAGGTACCATGTCGACCCTTTTTACAGCCTTTCCTCCAAGCATGCAATGAACTACATCTTTTATACATGGACCAATCAAGCTCTCTGCTATGGTACGGGCTTCTGATGCTTTTGCTACTCCTATGATGCTTCAAGTGCATTTTCATGATCAGGACTTGCTTTGGATATCAAGCTGGTAATGTCACTTTTCTTCTCAGCTAATTTTCACTTGAAAAAATCAACAGGCTTGTCGACTTGTGCGGGATGCCTAGTTTCTGAATGGCGCCGAGGTAGAGACGGTTCGAGGCTGCTGTCTGCTAGAACATCACCACAAATCACAGACAATGGTTTTGGACCAATGCGTGTAAAGCCATATTTTATATAATCATCATCATATTTTCTTTTCTTTGTAAGTGACGTTCCAGGACCATCATGATCATTAGACTTCGATTTTCCACAGTGTGGACTTGAGGAAACACTAGCTGATTCTAGTGTCTTTACACTTTCCTTTTTCAGCCACTTATCCATTGAACTTGTGTACAAAAGTTCTAATAAAAATAACAGAGAGAGACTGCTAACAACCAGCAAACTAGAAAATGGGAAGAGTCACTCAAGTCTCACTGAAGCAAATCAGCACTCCAGAGAGAAGGACAATTACTGAGACACCTCAACACTCCTACAGCTGCCCCACTCCTGCAGAAAAGGGGTTGAAGTCAGCCCTGGGAGAGGGCTGGGACAAGGGAAAAGCTGGGCTGATTGGGAGGCAACCTCAGCTGGGGGCCATGCCCCAAACAGACCCAGCTGGCCCTATAAAGGCCAGGGAAGCCAGAAGCCAAAGAGAGTCTCCTCTATCTGTGTAAGGAGACAGGCCTGGCTGCTAGGGAGTTTGACTAGGGTACCTGAAGTGGAGGAGGGCTGGGGGAAGGCCATAGGAGCTGTGGAGCTCTGTCCTGGAAACCCCCCAGGCTGCAGGGCCTAGGTGATGTTCCAGAAAGGTACTAGGGTCGCAGGGGGCGGCCCACAGGTAGGCAGAGGCAGCAGGGCAACCCTACGTGCCTATGATGACTGGCTTATACAGACTGCAGTGAACGGGGGCTCGATCGTGACTGGCAGTAGCCCATAGGCTGAGGCATGGTGGGGATAGTGCGTGGGGGTTCCCCGGGGAGGGGAGACCCTGAGACTGTGGGGGTACTGCAGGGGGCAGCACCACAGGGAAGAGGGCACCGGAGTCCGGGAGGCACACAGGGCATGTGGCAAGCGGGACATCGGGCTGCAGAGGGCGCTTTAGAGCTGGAAGAGCTAATTTCCTGGATGACCAGCAGGAGGTGCCGCAGGAGTGAGTCCCTGTCGCTCTGCTACAACTGGCTACAACGTGCTTCTGGCTGGTTTGGCTCGCAAGCAGCTTTTCTTCCGCCACGAGGTCTGTCCCTACGAGGGACAAATTAGCTTTGGCCACCCCCCACGTACAGCGTGGTGCCTGCTCACTGCCCTGGATGCAAACTTCCCCTGTCTAACAAGGACAGGGGTCCGAGCTGCCACCTGCATCCCACATGGAGCGCTGGGGTAGGGCTCTGGTTGCCAGCCCCAACTGCCCGGTCCCGTTCTCCCTGGGGCTCAGGCTGTCTGCCTTGCAACCAGGCCGCCATTAATGATTTTTTTTCTGGCAAACCCCCTGAAACGTTCTGTGAACCCCAGTTTCAGACCCACTGGCTCAGGTCATTACAGAGATGAGCCAGAGTGTGTGAAATGCAGATTTTGATCTAGAGCCTTATGTTTGCCCCCAAACCAGGGGCTTTTGGTGCAGATTCTTAAACCAGACCCACCTCTAACATCACCCCTATGCACAATTGAGAAGAAGCAATCTACCTTAACCCCAGCGATATCAGATGCTGTCCTGATGTATGCAGTGTTAGAACCTGAATGAAATGTGAGAGGGACAGGGGGGTTCTTCCCTTAACCAGTGCAATGATGTATTACACTAACTTCAAGATTAACTCCCTAGAGCAGCTATAATTTTGATCTGATCTACTTCACACACTGCTTCATTCTGTTTCACCTTTTTCCTAATAGGTTTAAGATTAGCAGCTGTGTTAGTCTGTATCTGTAAAGAAAACGAGGAAGACTTTGTAGCACCTTAGAGACTAACTAGTTTATTTCAGCATAAGCTTTCGTGGGCTATAGCTCACTTCATCGGATGCAAATGGAACAAACAGAAGTAAGATGCATTTATACACACAGAAAGCAAAAGAAAGTTGTAATTTTTTCCCCCTAATGTATCTGGGCTTTAGTACGTCAGTAAAAGACCCACTCCCAAAACCTCTCCCTTCCCCTCCCATTGTTTTCCATTAACCAAAAAGGCATTGTTAGAAGGAACATTGACAAGCTGACACCCTAGCTTGGGTGACGCAGGAACCCAGTGAGAACACGAAGAAGCTAACCACAAACTGCTCTCCAGATCTGAGATTTTCCAGGTACCTTAGTTCACCTTGCTTGCAGCAATCTGGATCAAACCTGATACCTGTTACTGTAGGAGGAGTGAACTAGCTGTAAAAGTCAGATGGCCATGGATGCTAGGCCAGTGTCACAGGGCCCCTCATAGATACAGATTCTTGGTGGTCATGCTTTCAACATGTACAGTCATCCAACAACCAAAGAAATTGCTGGGGAGAAGTACTGAGCCACCCCTCCTAGTCAGCTAGGAAGCCAGAGCTAGAGGGATGCTCTCTAGAAAAGACTGTAATTATAGAGACGCAACTGGACTTCTTTATCCCGAGCCCAATATAATGCCAGTCACCAGCTAGCTGGGTACAAGAACTGCCCCCTCGAGAGGTTGCTACGCAGTACGTAAGAAATGGAACAGAGATTGTACCACCCCACTTCTTGCTCCACCGCACGCTTAGCAAATGCTGAGCAAGGCCATCTGGAGGAGGGACTCCAGAAGTCAACTGCAACCATTAAGGAAATCCCGCCCCGCACGGTTTAATAACAATTCTGCCACCTAGTGACAAAGGAAGATTAACCTCAGCTTTTTCAAAGGGGCGAGGGAGCTGGCCCAGGGTTAAACCTGGGCTTTAGAAACCATCCCCTCATACGGGATGGTGCACAAGGTACCGCGCTTGTGGCAGTTCCCGAGGGTTTTCCACCTGTGTAGGACGGAGGCAGTGGGTATAAGCAGATGCAGTGTATGCTGGCCCCAGTCTGCTAGTCAGCTCAGTCGCCAATTCAGCCAGCAGCACACCTTGGTACTGCTGGAGCTGCAACTTCCAGACCTATGCTCTGTAAAGATTCCAGTGCCGCATGCACAGGAGCACAGAGGCTGTGGAGGAGGGGGACATGGCTACATCCCCTCCCCACCCTTTTGCATTCTGAAAAAGCAGCCGTCCTCTGGCCCTAAGCTCCTAGCCAATAGTCTGCTTATTCAGATGATTCCTCCTATGCACAGGTAATGTGTATGTGAGCCCTTCAAACATCCACTTGAAGCAGAGTTCCAAAGAATCCCTATCCAGACAAATTGCCGGCAATCACAGGGCTCTCTCTCTCCAGAGCTTGCGAACCTCTGCATGAATCAATGCAACTTATTAAAGGGGCGGGGGAGTCAGTCAAGCAGAGCAACACATGAAAAGGACATCGTCTCCATCTGTATGCTCCCCTCCCTGCCCAGAATACCAGACATGTATTTGTATTGCCAGGCACTGGTTGGTGAGGATGCCATGGGGAGTACAAACAGCAAAAGGTGGAAAGGGCACAGCTGTTCCTGCTGCTATTAAGGGAAAGAGCAAATAGCCTGGTATTTGGGGAGGTTCCCACAACCAAAATATCTGGGCAAACAAAACTGACTGCTGTAAACTGGTTTTGGAAGCAGCCCAAGCAGAGATCCCCCAGCTTGAGCCCTTCCCGCCGTGCTTCACTTTGCCCATCTGCACCTGAACTTCCCCACCTCTGTAAAGGAGATAAGCAAAGCTGTCCAAGTGCAAAGTAAAAACCTCACCTGTTTACAGCTGGGAAGGCCAGCCTGCTTCCTGTGCCGGACCTGGCTGCCTGCAAAAACTAATCTTCACTAACAGAGGAAGGAATCCGAGTTGCTTACGGGCCTGTTTACTTATGAATTAACAACATCTGTCATTAACTGATAATTAAATATGAAAACGCTGGGAATACAACAGATCCCCCAGTTGGGGGAAATGCTGACCTCCCCAGTGCCTTGCTCTTAGCTACTAGAAAATCTCTTTTCCCTGAGATAATGTGTAGATCTTCACTAAAGCCCTAATAGAAACAGCAGTTGGAAGTAAAGCTGCAGGGCTTAAGCTTTACTGGAGGCAAATGGACCTGTTTCTGATAATATATGGAGATACACCTATCTCACAGAACTGGAAGGACCTTGAAAGGTCATCAAGTCCAGTCCCCTGCCTACACTAGCAGGACCAAGTACTGTCCCCTGACAGATTTTTTGCCCCAGATCCCTAAATGGCCCCCTCAAGGATTGAACTCACAACCCTGGATCTTGCTTACACTGATGTAGAGTAAGACCACTCCATGGAAATCAGTGGCAATAGACCAGCGCAGGAGGAGAATCTGGCCTAATGTCTTAAACTTCATTTCCCCGTGAGTAAATAGACCCTGATTCCCGAAAGCATCTCTGGTCAGGAAAGCCCTGAAGAATGTGTTTTAAATCCCATCCACTTCAATACTTCAGCACATGCTAAACTTTGTGTTTTCCTGAGTTGGGGGACAGCTGGCCGAGAGCAACATGTAAGTAAGACAAAGGGCATTTGCCCTCAGTGCTGAAGGAGAGGTTTTCTGCCTTGTGCAATTATTCCTACAATACTTGGAAGGCATTTTTTTGTTCATGTAAACTGTATTTAGATTTCCCAGTTGGAGGAAATCATGAAACTCGGGGTTAAAGGATGCTATGAAATGTATAAATAAGACGAGGAAGATGTTGTAGCACCTTAGAGACTAAGGTGCTACAAAGTCTTCCTTGTCTTATTTACGGATACAGACTAACACGGCTGCTAATCTTAAACCTATTAAATGTATGTAGATTGTCCAAAAACCCAAACAGTCTTGGTTTTATCCCACTGAAATAAACATTGTCATGCAAAATAGACATGCTGCATTCTTGGTAAACAGAGCAAGGAGATGCAAGGGGAGAGAGAAATGCCAGCTACGTGTTCCACAGTGAATTTTATCTTCCAGCTCCATCTGGGTTTCCAAGCCTGCCCTGTTTTGTGTGTGGAATAAGAAATTATACAACTTCTAAGAAAAGCTCAACAAGGCAAGGTTCTGGAGTCCCAAGATGGCAGGGCAACCTGGCTCAAAGATAATTTCAGTACATCAGGTGACCGTCCCGTGAGGATCTCTGTGACCAAACCTGACACTGCTGCTCCCTTTTCCTTGAGACTGTTCTCCCCTCCACCTCCTATCTGGAAACTTAACCGGCCCCCATGTAAGCATTGAAAAGTCAAAACTGGGATAGTTGAGTGTGAAGCCTCATGGAAACCTGTAGTTACACCAGTGTCAAGGGCCAGGAAAGTCAACCAGGATGCCTGGAGAATGCTGTCAAATTCATGATTGCAAAAGGGGTAAAAAAATGAGACAAATTCCTAGCAGAGACAAACTCCCACTGGTTGCACATTATAAAACAATTTATTTGGTAGACATTAACCCGGTGCTTAGTGGAATAGTTTGTCAAAGGCAACAGACAGAGCCAGAACAAAAACGTTGACTGATTGCGTGCCTCTGAAATGACTGTGAGGTTGAATATACAGTAGAGCCGCATACAAGCAGCATTTAGTCCTGTGCATTTCTTAGATCTACTGTAGCTCCCGGTAAACAGAGATTGATAGTGTGACAAACAGAAATGTCCAAGAAATTAATAGGACTTGTTCTCCTTGAGAGAACCTTTCAGTCATAACTCATTGGTGTTCTTTTGAGCCCACAGTGCAATAAATATTACAAATCAGTAAGGATTTTTCTTCTCTTTACTTTGCTTGTAAGTGGATCAATTTAGGAGCCACATCCTCAGCCAAAGTCAATTAAAGTAGATCCCCTGGCATGACAGAGAGCTGAGGGTTTGGACCTAGGTTTTGATATCTAGATGCAGGTGCAATAGTCAGCATTCCTCACCCATCGACCGCCAAGCATTTCACAAAGGTTGGTAAATATCATTATCCCTAGTTTATCTTTGGGGGGAGGGGAGGAAGAGAGGGAGGGGAAGACCCAGAGGTGGAATTATAGTAACAGGGTGAGGCATCAGGAGAACTGAAAATGGAACTGCGGGATCTTGCCCACCAGGCCACTCCACCTAGGTTCCTGTGCACCTACAGGGAATCAATTAAACCACTGTGCTGAGGTGGATGAACTGGTCTACAAGCATTTTCCCACAGAAGTTTGTTTGGGGGGAATATATTTTGTGGGATGCAGGTGTCCTGTTTTTCCGTGAAGGTGCTCAGGGAAGAAATTATGACTTCCCTCTGTCAAGCACCTAGTAAAATGGGTCCCTGCTTCTGATTGCAGCCTAGAGCCCATAATCTTCATTTGGGCTGCTGAAACTAAAATCGCTACACCATATTGCACAGGTAGAACAGGGAGGAGAGAAGGGTTGCTGGAGGAATTTATCTCAGAGGTGGATAGAAAGCAGCCTAAAGGGTTAATCTCAATGCAGAGCGGTAGGGGTAGGTAAGAAGGCACAGAAATCTATTCTATTATTTGTATCACAGTAGCACCCAAAGGCCCTGATGAGGGCTCCACTGTGGCCCTGGACAAACACAAATGTTACAACAAGAGGGACTAAAAGGGATTCCAACCAAACTGCATGGAAGTTATGAAAACAAAACATATGGGGAAAGATTTTGAAAAAATTCAGTGAAAATGATGCTGGGGATCAGATTTTCAAATGTCATTTCTTTATGTTACAACCCAGCACAGTGCTCAAGTATAGCTCAAAGTTCAGCACATTGACTTCAGTGAGACAGAAATTAAATTTAAGCACCTGCTTTGATGAATTGGCACCTGAGTTACTGCAGGATCAGGGGAATCACTTTTGACCTGAGAGCAAGTAGGGTACTGCCTTGCTAGGGAGCTATCACTGAGAAGGCTACCGCTCCGGTAATTCCAGAGAAGTCTATATAGGCTGTTCCCTTGCTACACACGGTAGGAGGAAGAGAGCATGAAACATAAGGCCTTGTATCAGAGGCCTGGTGTGGGGCCTGAGGCCTTAACTAAAGTAATGGTCAAAACTGTGCTGTCATAAAGCAAAGTTAAGCTGTGAGCAAGTGGCAGGCCCCGTTCATAGAATTTGGCAAGAACATATATTCTGATATTGCAGAACACATACATAAATATAAATAAATAAATAAAAATATACACATAAACGTATTCCAGAAGGGTGGTACCAGAGCACCTCAATACCAACACATTCCCTAAAGACAACAGGAACATGCTGACCCATCCCAAAGATAAGGTCAGGATGTCCGTGCGATGAATATTCGGCTTTCCTGGGCTCCTTGCTACACTCCTGATCAGGGGGAACCTGGTCTTCTGAGGTCTCGTCCATCCCTAATCTTCTCTGATTCCAGGGTTGCCATTTGCCTCACAGTGGCAACCCCAACAGTTCCTTGGTGTCCCCGGTGTCGGGCAGCTCTAGCAGTCCCCCTGAGTCTCTGGGAGTGTAGCAGTCGCCGTCCGGGCTCCAGCAGCTGGCAGAGACATCCTGCTCCTTTGACCTCTCTGGTCCAACTGAGCTGGTGGGCCGGCCTTTTATAGCTCTGGTTCCTGTCCTGCTCCTCTGTTTCCGGTGCGGTGGCCGCAAGTATCCCAGTTCTGCCCACCAGGGGGTGGTCACGGTTCTCTCCCATAGGTCATGGAGGGAGATTATGCCCCTTCGCTACACATTGCTAAACTGTTTAACCAACACACAGGTAAAGATCAACACATGAACGTCAGCAAACAACATAAAGGCCAAAAAAAACCCAAGCCCTAACTGATAAAAAATTAGTAAATATAAAAAGGGGAAACCAAATCCCTGATAGTACCAGTCACACGTTGGGGTCAGTAATGCTGCATCCTAAGTAAGGTATGTGTTATTTGAAACAATCACGTTCAGTGTCTGGGTACCAATACTAAATCCTAACACAGCAATATTTAATAAATTGATTACTGGCCATTCAGTAGGTTACCTAAAAAACAGCATCCATAAAAAACAACTAAATCTATGTCAGCTACTGGGGTACCACAAAGCAATAACCAAAGAGTGACAACGGGCAGTAAGGGTAACCTAGAACATAAATAAACAGTACCAAGCAGTAACTAATTACAAAATAGTTATATATAAAGGCCTCATTTGTAACGTCACTACTCCAACTTTCTGTTTTACTTCTCATATACATAGCACAGTGGAACACACTAATCACAATGCCTGTCCCAGTATTTCACAAAACTCAAAATATACAGGTAATAACTGTAATTGCCCTAATAAAAATGTTGCTGTCTGAAATACCAGAAGGGTCAAACTACAACACCAAATTAAAAACAATCGTTATGCTTGAATAGAAGATGGTGTCATATGTACACATACTATACATATATACCCATTTACACTACAGATATATACACCATATCCATATTATTAATCTATATTCATTATTTGGAAGTGCCTCTAAGGCGCAATAATAAAACTACATTCCTCGATCAAAGTCCCAGGCCTAACATTCCCAGGCCCACCATAACAAACTACAATCAATCTGTCCATCAGTTGTAGAAAAAATGTGCAAACTAAGAAACAAATGGGGCATGAATGTATATGTGGTAAAGTAAGGTAGCCACACAACAATTTTAGCCCACTGGGTCATCGTCAGTCCATGCATTATGCCTTTCCGGAACGATGGGTAAATATCTTCCCCATTAAAAGACAAAAAGTGGGGGAATGTAGTGGGGAGAGAGAGCCTGAAACATAAGGCCTTGTACCAGAGGCCTAGTATGAGGCCTGAGGCCTGAACTAAAGTAGTTGTCTCAACTTTGCTGCCATAAAGCAAAGTTAAGTTGTGAGCAAGAGGCAGGCTCTTCTCATAGAATCTGGCAAGAACAGGGCTGATATCGCAGAAATATACCTGAAAACATATTGCAGGAGGGTGGTACTAGAACACCTTGATACCACCACATTCCCAAAAGGTAACAGGAACATGCTTACCCATCCTAAAGATAGGATCATGATGACAGTGTGATGAACAGGGATGTACGAGGAGATGGGTGGTAACCGGCTTTGTCAGAGGGTGTCAACTACCTATGTCAGTGAGGCAGTATGTAACTTGTTTGTATTAATGTATAAAATGGCGTCTCAGAGGGAGTGTCTTTGTCTGGCTGAGGGAGGAACAGAAAGTCCCGTCATTCACCGAGCTGGCACACTGTTACAGGCATACATGTGGTGTGGTAGAGTCTGCGGGATATTAGTACTGTGCTTCGTTGACAAAGATCCTGGCTGGGTGCCTTCATACCTTCACGGATCTTGTGGTCATGGGGCAGTTCTCCCAAGGTCTGCTGTGCACAGAGCTGGGACAGCACACAGGGCAAACACACACATGCACCCAAACATCTTACCACACACACTTTGTTACTACGTGTTAAATCCAACCTGGGCCACTCACAAACAGCCTGCAGGTCACCCCCTGAGTGTCTGTGTATTAGCCCCAGCCCTGGGGCCAGTAGCCTGTCAGCAACACTCCAGCCACGCTCTAGCTTCCCCAGCTTGACCTCCTACTTGCAGAGTGGCCCCACCAGACTCCCAGTCCCAGACTTCCACCAAAATGTGTGTTCTGCACTGCCCAGCCCTCTCCTGAGCACTTCCGATTTTAGAAGTGCTTTGCCCCTGAAAGCGGTCAATATTCAACAGTTTGCTACTTTAACTAGAGTTACCAAACAGTTCCGTTTAACGCAACACTGGATTAGTTTTGTTTAAAAAATAAAACAAGTTTATTTAACTACAAAGAGAGATTTTTAAGTGAGTACACGTACACAATATTAAAAATCCAAAATGTTGACAAATGAAATAAAGAGAATATGCTTTCTTGTTGGTCAAACTTAACAAGCTTGACTTGGCTCAAGGTAAAATCTTTACCACATGTTCCCAGGAAAAAAGCCAACAAAATTCTCAAGTCAGGATCTCCCTGTTGGAATAACGCAATTTAGAAACAACTGTATTATGAATGTTGTGTAGTATGATTTTAAAAACTGTCTCAAACTGTACTTTCACTCCCTGTATATGAACTCTCAACCTCTAGCCTGGCATGCATCTTAAACTCATGTTTACCCTGCCACAGCTGGGCAGGAGTCATAGTGTCTGAGTATCCCTAAGGGTCCTGGCCTCCTGTTTACCCGACATGTAAATGGCATAGAACAATGGATGTGATAGTCATTAAGTGTTCTCACCTATGTAAGTGTATTGAAAGCCCCCCTCCCTTATTCACACCTGAGTATAAAAAAGGCCTCAGCCTTGCATGGAGCTGAGCCAGTTGTTTGGGTAATAACCCCTCTGACTCCTATTGCTTGCAATAAATCTTGTTTTCCAGAAATCTACTGAGTAAATGCCTGTCCTTTGAGAGTATATTGGGATTGGGCTCCAAAGGTAAAGCAGTTTTTGCAACATCCCCCAAAGGCAATGTTCTGGTCCTGGTTTGAGCAGGGGGTTGGACTAGATACCTCCTGAGATCTCTTCCAACCCTGATATTCTGGATTCTATGATTCAATGAGGAGTCTAACGATGAAAGTGGCTCCATGCTCTTCTCCCCTCTGTGTGCTAGAAATGTGTATTTGCCTTGTCTCCTTCCAATTCCCCCTCTTACTGTCTCAAGGACCCTATTTACTACTTATACATAAGGCTACAATTTAGTCATGGGTATTTAGTCATGAGGCTACTTTGGCTGGGCCAGGGACCGCGGCCTGGGGCCGGTGGAGAAGCCGCTGCCCTGGCCGGCAGGGACCATGACTTTCATGATCTCTGTGACAGACACGGAGCCCTACTCATATGCAAACTGAAGTAAACACATTCTTTTGTTTAGGATAGACTTACTCAACAACTTTTGCCCAGACAAGGCTGTGTGGGTTTGAACGTGTGCTAATACCATCTTAGAGGAGGAAATCATAGCTTCACACATAATGTTACTACACATATTGCACCAGGATATTATTGACCAGCAAATTATTAGTCTTCAAATAGTACGTTACAAGGAATATTTTGTACAAAGATTATCACAATGATGTGTAGGGTGGGAATACAGAGGTGCTTTTGTACACAGCTATAGCTTCTTCTGTAAATAGAGAAGCTACTGTTCTGTAGGATGTTTAATTCAACTTTTACAAAAAAACATGGAGGAGGTGAGCTCAATGCTGAAATGTCCACTTTTGCCAAGACTGTTATTTTCTTAAATAAACAACCAGCTTTTTCCAAAGTGAAACTAAAGTCAATGGTCGGTGCTGGACCTTTGAAATTCAGGCTACTTATTCATGGGGCTACATATGGAGTGGGGCTACTAACTTTAAGCCTTGGATTTAAAAAATAAATAAATCTTGGCCTTTATTCATACAATAATACTTCACTTTGATTCTGAGCTCTTGGCTGACAGGCTCTGTCTGCTTACAAACCTGAATTAGTTAGGCTTCAACCCCCTATGACATCCCTTTTAAAGATGGGTGAAGTGAAGCATAGAGGTATTAAGTCATCTGGGGAATAATCATGAGTATCTTCTGACATCAAGTCAGTGACACAGTTGGGAATGAAACCCTGGGTTTCGAAACCTGCCTGTGACGGCCCCGCACCGGTACAGCAAGGGTTAAAACCCTTCTCTCTGGGCAGAGGAAGCCACGCCCCGGAAGCTCTGCTGGGCATGCTCCAACTGGAGATCCAGCATAAAAGCCAGCAGAGCTGCTCAGTCGGGGCTGACCACCAGAGGGGAAGGACGTTGCCAGCTCCTAAGGAGGCACAGCCAAGATTCTGGGACCCAGACATCAGCCCCGCTGTGACGCTGCTGGAAGCCCAGCCGGCCATTGACTCCAAGGAGGGGGAAACACCGACGGACCTCCAGACACCGAAGGCAGTGCAGGTAGGAAGAGACCCAGGGGGCTCTTAAAGGTACGGGCTAGCTTGGCGTGTTGCGGGCGGATCCCCGCCGAGCGTGGGGCAAAGTAAGCCCCGCTGACAGGTGAGCCCTGGGTCGGGACCTGGTGGAGTGGGCGGGCCCGGGTCCCCCTACCCCTACCGCCAATAGGTCGCACTGCCCGGAGAGCAAGGAGCAGCCGCATAGACTCTGGCTGTCAAGCCACCCTGCCCCAGAGTGGGGAGCAACCATATAAACTCCGGCCATTGGGCCACGCTGCCCCGAGAGCGGGGAGCCACGGTATTGACTCTGGCCATTGGACCACGCTGCCCCGAGAACGGGGAGCCCCTGTATTGACTCCGGCCATTGGACCACGCTGCCCCGAGAGCAGGGAGCCACTGTATTGACTCCGGCCATTGGGCCACACTACCCTGAGAGTGGGGAGCCACTGTATAAACTCCGGCCACTGAGCCACTCTGCCCCGGGAGCGGGGAGCCATTGTATTGACTCTGGCCATTGGCCACAGTACCCCGAGAGCGGGGAGCCACTGTATAAACTCTGGCCATTGGGCCACGCTGCCCCGAGAGCAGGGAGCCACTATATAAACTCCGGCCACTGATGCATGCTGCCCCCTGAGGGGGGAGTTAGAGACAGGTGGCCCCAGCCTTCAAGGGGCGCTGTGGAACCGGACCCGCCACACTGCCACAGAGTAAAAACCTCCCACAGAAGCCAGTGGGAATTACTTTTATACTGTGGTGTGAACTGGGGCTCCACACCACCCTTTCCTCTAACCACTGACTACAGTATCTCTAGACCACAGCCATGGCGCTGCCATTCAAATACGCAGGGGACTATCTTACATGGTCACATATTTTTAATTGAAACACCCCAAATCAGTCACGGTCTTTGAAATATCTCCTGAGATTGGAGGAAATGCCACTAAAAAGAGACAACCCATCCAGAAAGCTATAAAGGAACCTCAGATAGATAATAGGCTGAAGGTTGCCTTATCTCCTTTCTCTTGTTTTGCACTGAGAATAAGCTCCGTTTCGTAGGATGGATGCTCCCTTCCATGACATTAAAGAGTGCGGAGTGGAACAGTGTGTCCCTTCACAGCTCCTCTTCCCTAAGAAAACAAATGGCAGGTCCCTTCCGTACAGTTTTTAATACAATGACTTTTCTCTGAGAGATTTATTGTAGCAGCTTTGCAAGAGAGTTGTAGCAAGTAGTGTTCCGCCTGTAGTCTTACATCTCCAATGCCACAGCCATAATTCTCCCAGAGCGAATGACAGAAAATCACAATGACTACTAATGTATTATGATGATACTGTCTCCACAGGAAAGATTGCGCTTGGCTTTCCGCATCTCATTTGGAGGACAGGAAACTTTCCTGCTAAGTCGAAAAAAACAATGCCATCCTGGTCACAATTTTGAGATCAAGTGAAAGAAACGTAATCAGCACTGGCTAGCTCATTTTAAGGAGTGTTTTCTGGGGACTCAATTTCCCAGTGTGCTGATAATGGAAAATGGAGCCTTCCAGCGCTAGGCTGCAGCTTTGAGTCTGGCTAACGATTTAAACATCTGACAGATGTGAAAGGAGCTGTTCACCTTAAGGCAGTTCTCCATGCAGAGGAGTCCAGTGCTGGAATGAAATCCATCAGCTTTTTAACAATGCAAAGCAATAGTACACAGTACAGGAAGGTAAGACCACTGAGCTTTGCTAAAACTGTGAGGGAGCAAAAGGTGAGATAAGGCAGCAAAATGACAGTGTCACTACATGAAACCGGAAATGGCCCAGGGCATCTTTTTAAAAGTTCTGTGGGGCCTTAATGATCACACGTGTGTAGGACCTCCAGAGTACATCTGGCCCCAAAGAAGGCACCTCCCCCAGCACAGGGCACCAAGGACTTGGTTCAGAAAGGATGAAGGAAGACTTCCTCCTACTGATTGTTCACACCACTTCTTGCAGCACCCTTCATCTTCGTTGGAAGCCTCCAATCCAAGTACTGAAATGGTCCCGCCCTGCTTAATGTGAGGCAATACAGCACCATTGCAGCACTAGGGAGTGCAGCTGCAGGTTTAGTTCTGTGCCTCGGGCTCCCCATGGTAGTCACTGGCTTGATAGCCACCTCTGATTCTGTCAAACAATGCAGAGCAACTCTCAGTCCTCATGTGAGGTCTTTGATCTCCAGACTAACTATGTGCAACTTGTTTCCTCGGAGGGGAAAAGCTTGTGGGGATGAAATGTGAAGAAAGTTAAAACTCTCAGCATTCCTGGTGAGAGGGAGACCAGTTTGAACTCTTCTGTAGCTGAGTCAGATTCACCATGGGCATCGCCATCAGCAATTAGGGTGCTAGCCAGGAACCCAGGTTCAATTCCCTTCTCTGCCACATCTTCTCATGTGATCTCAGACTCACCACTGCATCTGTCTCCATTCCCCATAAAGCATTTCCCTATTTTATGCAGCTGTTGTGAGAATAAACTAGAGATTATGAGCTGCACAAATATTATGGCAATGGGAGCGTTAAAAGTATGGTAGATAGGTGGTGAATATGGTCTATGGTCTGATTTGCAGCATATTGACCTGACTCTCTTCTCTGGTACAAGTCTGACTTTGGTGGAGTTACTCTGATTTGCCTTGTTGGCAATGAATGGAGGAACAGACCCCATTTCTTGAAAGTTCACATTATGGCATGCCATAGGGAAGAGACTTTAAAAACAAAAAAATGTATAAAAACCATCAAACAGCCTGTGGTGTTGACCCCCATACCCGGCCTGAAGGGGTTAAGGTGGCTGAGGAAGAACCAATGAACCTCCACAGATGCACCTGATGGGGGCCCACAGCTTTATAAACATTAATTGCTCGTGAAGCCCAGCTCAGGGTGAAGTGGGGAAAGAATTATAAAGAGAGGATGTTTGTGCAGTAGGGCGTTATAGGGAGAGAGAGAGTCTGTAGTCACTCTCTGAAAGCAGAGGAAACAACAACCGCCACCACAACCATGTGACTAAGCCCTGAGATAATAGCCTTGAAGAAGGGAGAACTCCCAAGGACTTGTGGGATAGGAAGCCTGAGAAGGAAGGGTAGGGAGAAGCCCAGGGAAACAGAAGCAAGGAGGGGGACTGTGTAGACGTTGGCTGTTGGCTATTGGACTATAAGGAGGGTCTGGGTTCCCCTATCAGTCACTGGGAAGTGGCACAGGACTGTTGGAGGTACCACCCTAAAAGATGGTCCGGTGAGACTTTGATACAACAGGACGGGGGGACTGCATAGTTGCATATAGAGACCATTGTGAATTACAGCAAGAGAGACCACTGCAGTGATGGAGTGACCATCAACAGCGAATGATAAACAGGAAAAAAGTGTTTATGCTACGCTTGGCCAGGTGGAGCTGCTCTTGGGGTAGGTAGACCTGTTATATGGCCAAGACTTTCCAGAGTAGATCCCTAAGGTTAGACACATAAGGTGAGATTTTCGAAAGTGCTCAGCGTTGGGCTAACCTTCAATGGGAGCAGAGTTAAGAACATAAGAACGGCCGTACTGGGTCAGACCAACGGTCCATCCAGCCCAGTATCCTGTCTACAGACAGTGGCCAATGTCAGGTGCCCCAGAGTGAGTGAACCTGACTGGTAATGATCAAGTGATCTCTCTCCTGCCATCCATCACCACACTGTGACAAACAGAGGCTAGGGACACCATTCCTTACCCATCCTGGATAATAGCCATTAATGGACTTAACCTCCATGAATGTATCCAGTTCTCTTTTAAACCCTGTTATAGTCCTAGCCTTCACAACCTCCTCAGGTAAGGAGTTCCACAGGTTGACTGTGCGCTGTGTGAAGAAGAACTTCCTTTTATTTGTTTTAAACCTGCTGCCCACTAATTTCATTGGGTGGCCCCTAGTTCTTATATTATTGGAACAAGTAAATAACGTTTCCTTATTCACTTTCTCCACACCACTCATAATTTTATATACCTCTATCATATCCCCCCTTAGTATCCTCGTTTCCAAGCTAAAAAGTCCTAGCCTCTTTAATCACTCCTCATATGGGACCTGTTCCAAACCACTAATCATTTTAGTTGCTCTTCTTTGAACCTTTTCTAATGACAGGATATCCTTTTTGAGATGAGGAGACCAGATTTGTACACAGTATTCAAGATGTGGGCACACCATGGATTTGTATAAGGGCAATAAGATATTCTCCGTCTTATTCTCTATCCATTTTTTAATGATTCCTAACATCCTGTTTGCTTTTTTGACTGCCGCTGCACACTGCATGGACGTCTTCAGAGAACTATCCACAATGACTCCAAGATCTTTTTCCTGATTAGTTGTAGTTAAATTAGCCCCCATCATATTGTATGTATAGTTGGGGTTATTTTTTCCAATGTGCATTGCTTTACATTTATCCACATTAAATTTCATTTCCCATTTTGTTGCCCAGACACTTAGTTTTGTGAGATCTTTTTGAAGTTCTTCACAGTCTGCTTGGGTCTTAACTATTTTGAGCAGTTTAGTATCATCTGCAAACTTTGCCACCTCACTGTTTATCTTTTCCTCCAAATCATTTATGAATAAGTTGAATAGGATTGGTCCTAGGACTGACCCTTGGGGAACACCACTAGTTACCCCTCTCCATTCAGAAAGTTTACCATTTATTCCTACTCTTTGTTCCCTGTCTTTTAACCAGTTCTCAGTCCATGAAAGGATCTTCCCTCTTATCCCATGACAACTTAATTTACTTAAGAGCCTTTGGTGAAGGACCTTGTCAAAGGCTTTCTGGAAATCTAAGTACACTATGTCCACTGGATCCCCCTTGTCCACATGTTTGCTGACCCCTTCAAAGAACTCTAATAGATTAGTAAGACACGATTTCCCTTTGTAGAAACCATGTTGACTTTTGCCCAAGAATTTATGTTCTTCTATGTGCCTGACATTTTTATTCTTTACTATTGTTTCAACTAATTTGCCTGGTACAGACGTTAGACTTACTGGTCTGGAATTGCCGGGATCACCTCTAGAGCCCTTTTTAAATATTGGCGTTACATTAGCTATGTTCCAGTCACTGGGCACAGAAGTCAATTTAAAGGACAGGTTACAAACCCTAGTTAATAGTTCCACACTTTCACATTTGAGTTCCTTCAGAACTCTTGGGTGAATGCCATCTGGTTCCAGAGACTTGTTACAGTCAAGTTTATCAATTAGTTCCAAAACCCCCTCTAGTTACGCCATTGCTGTGCTGTCTTGAAAACTCCATCTTTAATTCTATATTTTTGCATGTAACTAGGGGGGCTGATTTTTAATAGGCATTGCTGTCAGTGAGCTGAAATGGAGCTTAAATAGGGTGGCAGGTGTGCCTAACTCCTATAACTTGTGCTTTCTCAAATGCTTTCTGCTTGCCCCCTGTGCTTCCTGGAGAGGAAACAGGTTACAGTTCTTTTCAAAAGTGCACCTCTTGGTTTAGGGATCTGGATCTCTGAAAGGCATTTTGTCATTTAGGGCTTTCTCTCTCTATGCTGCTGTCTCCCTTTATCTGCACCATATGATGCATCAATAAATTCTAAGCTGTCATTTTGAGCCTAGAAATAAAATGGAAATATAGACAAAACTAATACTACTTTGGCTAAGGAAAAAAGGCCAGATTTTCTCATTCATACTAAGGCCCCTTTACAGCAATATAGAAGGCTTAAATAAGGATTCCTTTTTAACAGTGAGATTAATTAACCATTGGAACAATTTACCAAGGGTTGTGGTGGCTTCTCCATCACTGAAATTTTTTTTATCTGTTTCTGTAAAAAATCTGCTCTAAGAATTTTTTGGAGACAGTTCTATGGCCTGTGCTATACAGCAGGTCAGAAGACTAGATGATGGTTCCTTCTGGGCCTGGAATCTAGGAACTGCTCAGGAAGTTAGAGTTCACTGGGAATTTTTCAGCTGAACAGTTTTTCCCATCCAAAAATGCTGATTAATTAAAATGGAAACTTTTCATGAGCATACCAGTTTTGATTAAACTTTAGGCGTGAAAGGTTCCTGTGGTCCAGGATATAAGAGAGATACCTGTGACAAAACCCTGACGGGGATGATTTAGTTGGGGGTTGGTCCTGCTTTGAGCAGGGGGTTGGACTAGATGACCTCCTGAGGTCCCTTCCAACCCTAATATTCTGTGATTCCATGACACTGCACCCTGTATTCTTCACAGTTGTATGATTGTGATATAACAATTATGATGCATTTTGTACTGGGTGTGTCATGTAAGGTGTTATTGGAAAAGTTATGGGTTGTGAATAAGATTATTCCTATTGTACACATGTATTCTTTTTGGAACTGCAGTTATGAATATTGACTATGTATCTGTAGTTCTAATGTGGTTACACCTGGACCTGCTGTTTTTTCCCCAGACTACTTCCTATCACTCTGGTTCCCCTACTCTGTCTGGGTGTACCAGCTCCAGGAACCCTCCTCCCAGGCAGTAACTATCTCCTGCAGCCCCCAAACACACCTCCCTCTTCCCAGGGAGTAACTGCTACCTACAGCCTTTTCCAGGATCCTGTCAGTAACCAGCTCCCTGGCTTTAAAGGCCCTGCCTATTCCTGCACAGCTGAGCCTCTCTCCAATTAGCTGCCTCCAGCCTAAAGCTCCCCTGTTTGCAGCCTAATTAGCTGATTGGGTCCACCTGGCCCAATTCAGCTCTTGCAGGGCTAGTGAGGGGAGCTCATCCCATCACACCTCCTCACACGGAAGCTGCTCCATACCCTTAATCATACACAACATAAGAGATAAAAAGAGACACTGTAGTGTTGTATCCAACCAAGTACAGTCCTATTCTAAGGATTGAATTCAGGCTGCTGTGGAATTAGGATTAAACATGACTAGCAACAAATGTGTGTGTTCTGGCTACTCTCTGTATGTCATACGACATACCCCACATAAGAGGAAGTCCCTGTCCCCAGAGAAGTTAGAGTGTGTTCGCGACAATAACCCAGGGTTCAGTCTGGACTAATGGGTGGCTGTGTCCCCTCAACTCTCCAAACTGGGGTGTCTTTTACACTGCTTCCCTGTGAAAATGACAGCTGCTTCTCTGTTCACACACAGCCTCCAGCAAAATCACGGTCAGCTGAGTCATGAGTGCGTCTAGCCAGCCACTCCTGAATTATATTTCAGAGTGACACAGCACATTCCCAGTCCCAGACTTGTCCCCAGAAATGTGCATCTCGTATTGCCCAGCATCCTCCTAATACAATACAAGCTCATAGAAAGTCCACCATTAGTAAAAAACAACGTACACAAACCGTTATTTCAAATGGAGGTTTCAAAACACTTCAATCCAAAAACACTGGCTTGTCCTCCTTGAGGGAAGTATGCCATCTGAATCTTATGCAGTAAGTTTACAAAGAGCCAACCCAGAGCCGGGGAATGGTTCGTGCCTCTCTGCCTCAGGGAGCAGCCTGCTTTGTCTCTTTCTGTTTTTGCTTCCTGTGTGTTAGAGTGGTGAATTCTAAGAAATCTAGTGCAACCTTCCAGAGAGATTTGTTGATATTTTAATCTAACTTCTGTGTGTATTCAGTGAAACTAACATCTCACTCTCTAAATAGGCAAGAGTCCTAAAGGTTGGGAAAAATAAAGTGTTGTTCCTATTTCATAAATGAGGCAAAAAGAGGATAAGTGCCTTGTCCAAAGTCAGACAAGAATGGATTCCAGGTGTCTTGATATGCAGTCTAGCATCAACCATGAAACCAGTTCGATGGCAACCACTAAATTATTCTTCCTGCTAAAGGATTCCTCTAATACAGAGCTTTCCAAACTTTTCATGTTGGTGACACACTTTTTAGACATGCATCATTTCGCGACACAGTAATTCAGTTTTACTAGCAAACCAGAGGTTAAACTAACCTGTTATAAGAGATACAGACACATACAAAAATTGTAATAACGAAATGTCTGGGGACACAACATATCTCATGAAAACCGTTCATTTATATTTTTAAAAATATATGATTTGTAAGATAATAACATACATTGTTGTCATTTATGAGTAACAGTATGTAAATATGTGCAAGAATTAAAAAAAGTTGAATAACACCAATAACTACTTACCATTTTAATGAGATGTATGAGGTTGATGGGATGAACACAGCTTTTCAATATTTGGTGGAATAAGAGGATTGGGGTGCGGGGGGGATAAGCTCTTGCTGGGGTGTGGGCTCTGGGGTAGGGCAGGCTGGGGATGAGTTTGGGATGGGTGTAGGCAGGTTGCTCTGGGACTGAAGCCAGCTCTGGGTCAGCTTCCTCCTTTCCTGCCCCACCCCTCAGCAGCAGCACACTCACTCACCCCCATCACAGGCAGCAGAAGCAGGAGGGCGCTAGGACCCTGCAGCAACGGAGGCAGCATGTTGCTGCATGGAACGGAAGAGAAGGGACGCTCTGCTCCTGGGGAGAAGGTGTAAGGGGACAGCAAGGGGAAGCCGGGAGACCCTTGGGGGGGGGGCAGAGCCAGGTTGTGGGGCGGGGGGAGGCTCTCTGGGCTCTTCCCCTCCTTCCTCCTCCCGGCACCTGCATGCAAGGCCCACAGAGTCTCCTTCCGCGGCCGCGGTGCAATCCTCCTTCCCCCGACTGTCTCTGCGGGGGGAGGGAGGGGAGTGGGCTTTCTGCCCCCTCCCGCCCCCCTTCTGCTGGCCGGCACTGGCCAAGCCTGCAGCAGCAGCAGCTTGCTTTCCAGCAGTTTTGACCAGGGAAGTGCTTTTAGTTCCTGCGACACACCTACACACTGCTGCCGACACACTAATGTGTCGCCGCACACAGTTTGGAAAGCTCTGCTCTAATATCTCAATTGTGAACGTAACTGTGATAATAAATTCATGACACTGGTTGATATAAAAAACCTGATGAAATTAGATAAATATTCAATAATGAGGATGTGTATATAAGTAGCGAAGAGGCTTTTGTAAGTATCAGATAGAAAATAAGAACTCCTCCTCCTTCAGAGCAGGAGACCTGGATAACCAAGGAGAAGTGATACCATTTACTCTTAAACTAAGAACAGCGAAGATTTGTGAATCGTGGTTAAGGCTACGATTTAGTCACGGAGGTCATGGCAGTCACGGAGTCTGTGACTTTACCGAACTACTGTGACTTCTTCAGCCTTAGCTGTCCACTGCTGAAGCAGTGGCTGGAGCCACTATGCAGGGGCCACCACCAGGGCCGCGCGCCTCTGCCCTCTGGCGGGGACTGCAGAGGGGACTGTGCGCCTCCGCTGCAGCTTGTACGGGTATTTTTAGCAAAAGTCCGTGAATTTTTGTTTGCTTGCTTGTGACCTGTCCGTGACTCCTACTAAAAAGACGGTGACAAAATCTTAGCCTTACTCGTGATTCATTTTCCACATGGCAAATTTTGTTCTGTTTAGGGTGGCTGTAAAATGTGTCTTGGTCTAGTCATCTGGCCTCTTTTGTTGTTGTTGTTTTTTGGCCTCAAGTTACCCACCTATAGAATGGTTTAACCCAAATGTCACTAGTGTTTTCTGACCAAGTACATTCCTATTGCATGGACTGAATTAAAGCTGCTGCGGAGTCAGCGTTGAACGGGACTAGCAGCAAACGTTTGTGTTTTGGCGACTCTCACATTTACAGTTGCCACTTTAAATGTAGTTAACACGTTACAAGTCAAGAGTAGACCCAACCCTTTGGGGACAGCTGGCTTCCCAGAGCACTCCCCTCCAGGCAGAGAGGGGCTCTTGTCCTTGTGGTCTGACACGACAACAGCAAAGTCAGCTTGCCATGGAGCCATGAAGCTTCCTTCCTCTTTCTTTCGTTGTGTGGTATCTCCTGCCCATTTCAGGCCTGAAGAACAACTCGGTTCCACCAGCCTATGGCTGTGGACTGGACCAAAAGCGACCCAGGGAGTGAACATAACCCTGGAGAATTGCAGGGAACTGACTACTGCAGGGTGTCCCTGGTCTAGCTGAGCATCCTCTCTTGGCAACTTGCCAAACGGCCGTGAGGGGAGCAAGCTGCTGGATCTCATGTTTTACACCTCCAGAGGCTGCACTGGAGCCCAGGCACTGTCCCTATCTTAGGGCCTCTGGGAACACACCCAGGGCGCAGTTATGATGTCTGGCATCTGGTCCTGTGGGCAATGGGCAGCACAGTCACAGCTCTGTCTCTGGAACCAGTGCTGAGATCTTAGCTTCTCTTTGTTCTCCTTAGCCTTCTGACTTACCTCCTCAGGGGACTACATGGGAGGAGCAACATAAAATGCACAGACATTTTGCACAGGATTTAATGCAAACTGATCTTTCTTTACGAGAAATAGAGAGCAGTACAAAAATAATAAACCCTATGGCATTTCCCTGCCTCAGTTTCCTCACCACTTCAAAGCATACTCTGGCTGACAGAAGTCAGGGTCCTCTGGGGCCCTCCAGGGTCCTTCCATTTCAGTGCATGGCTTGGGTTCTAACCACAGAGCTTTCCCTTTGACCTCGTCTGCTCTGCCTTGGCTGGCCCTCCCCTTCCCTTCTCCTGCTCAAACTTCCGGTGTGGCTCTCTGCACCTTTCCCCCGTAAGTCTTTTTATAATCTCTTGCCTTGTCACTTCCGTCCCTTGGTCCTTCTTGGGGAATTTCCACCCTCTCCCTTACTTCCTCCTCTTGTCTGAAGGGAGGGAGGAATCTTCTTCCAGCTTCGGCAAACCTATTGGCCCAAGCAATTTCACTCTGAATAGGCGGGTATTGAGTTCTAACCACTCATCATGGCAGCTGGTGTGAAAGCTACATGGTCATTGGTGACAAGCTTTTAGTGAATATATGTAGACAGCGAGGCATTCGTGATACAGCAGTTTTTATAGCAACAGCCTCATAATATTTATCAGAATTTACAAGGTTTCCGAGACCATAACACGGGGCAGGGCTGCATGTAACACAGGAATTGCCACCCTAGCCTGTGGCAAGCTCCATCAAGTGCTGGCCTCAGTTACTGGCTCTTCATGAGTATGGCCAGAAAACCCTCTCTCACTTCACCATAGATACCTCAGAACTGTTTTTTTAAAAGCTCCATCAATCTTCCTTGATGAGCAAGGACCCAGCACTGAATGTTCATCCTCACCTCCATTTAGAGGTGTTTGAATTGGCATTGGTGCCCAGGCACTTATATGAGCCTCTTTTCTCCTGCAGTCCCCTTGAGCTCCCAGAGCCAGTGTGTCAGGGAGACGAATATCTAACGTCCAGTGCAACTCCAATAGAGTATGACAGCGTTGGCATGGACATGGGGCAAAACTGGCTTCACCACATTGTGGGTACTTATTGTGACAGATGTGATAAATACAAGTACATCTGAAGACTATTGTGTAGTAGGAAGAGAGCCTGGGACATTAGCCCTTATATTAAAGGCCTGGTATGAGGCAGGATCTGCTTACAGAAACCGGCAAGAAGAGGGCTAATATTGCAGAAATAGACATTCCTAAGAAGTGCTAAGCACAGAGTATTCACACAAACACCCCAATATCAAGTGGTACCTGACATCCTGATATCAAGGATGGTACAAAAATATTTCCCCAAGGATAACAGGAACACACTGACCCCTCCTAAAAGATAAGGTCAGGATGACAGTACGTAATAGAGATGTTTTGATTGGATCAATATGTACAAGGTGATGAGTGATAAACTAGCCAGGGGGCAGTAATTATGTCAGAGGCAGTACTTAACTTGTTTGTATTGGGGTATAAAGATGTATTTTAGAGGGAGTACCTGGCCTAGTGCCTTCGCACCTTAACGGATCTTGTAGTCAGTGGGCGGTTCGCTCAAAGTCTGCTGTTCCAACTGTCTGCACAGAGCTGGGACAGCGCAAAGGAAGAACACACACACGCAGCCAATCAACTAACAACATACTGTATTTACTTTTATGAATGTTAATGAATTGTTGTGGGCTAAGGGTTACATTCTGCTCCATAGGGGAGGGTTATCACAGCTCCTTCAGGGACTGAAAACAGTGGTGGTTAATTACTACAGTCTTTGGGAGTGCAAACCGCTCCAGAGAAGTATCTCCCCCAGTGTAGTTTGCAGATAGTTCAAGCCAGGTTTTCAAAAGATGCAGGAGACCAAGAACAAACATGAGGTAAAAAAAGCCAGCTTGACATGACGAAGGGGACTTCTTTTTGATTTAACAAACTGACATGTTGTTTTGCCTAAGGGAGGACCCCACCCTGAGAAAGCGTTGGAAAGACTGGGACCTACCAGGGATTGACGGATGACTTCTGGTACATTTAGGGGTATTTAGAGCAAAGTATTGTTTTTTATATTTTTTCTGGGTGTTTTTGTTCCTTAAATATAGGTACCCTGCTTTGGAAGAGCCGTGCAGTCACTGGTGAACCACTGTCATTGTCCCTGGAGAAAGAGTGAAATGACGGGCTGAATGCTAGACAGATCTGCATGGGATAATCACAGTGGGATGAAGCAGAGCTGTATCCTAAATCTCTGGTCGGATTCCTTGAGATGACTGTAGAGGGGGTCAAAGATGCAGTTATGCTGAAACTTACACTGCTGCAATCCTAAAGGCTCAGCCATGACTGAGTGACTCAGGTCTCTAGTGTAGACAGTCTCTCAGAACCCACATGGCTTCCTGGCACAGATGCAGTTACTTTGGGAACGATCCCAGGGAAAAGGTGATAAATGAATTATTCTTGCCATGAATTAAAAACACACACAAAGAATTCTAAAGTGTGATGTTAACCTTGGTCTATGCAGTTTATGGAAGTGGGGCTATTTGCCCAAATATACTATACCAAGTGGGCCAGCAATGTCTGTAGTGATGTTCTGGATGGAAGAAAAGTGTTTCCTCTGCTTATCCCCCATATCCTTGGACTTTCAGGTACATATATTAGGGGTGTGTGTATGGGGTGTGTGTGTGTTCAAATTTAAGGCTATAAACTGTTCCCCCTGCTCTTGTTCTTAAATATATTCTACATGCCCAGATGCTTTATTCGGTCTCAATTACTCTCACTGATAAGTGTTAGACAATTACTAGAAATCCATATTTTCCCCAGCATCGAGCTTAACGTTTGGTTTTAAAACCTTCATCCTATATTTTGCTGTCTACTCTGACCTTGTCTCACTAGCAAATTGAGGCTGGTCTGTCTGTTCCCTAGCTAGCCTAAATTGGCACTGCAGCTCAAACAGTGCCCCTGGAGTACCTGTCATTAGAAGAGCCACTTCAGCACAGCCAGAAACTGCAGAGACTATGTAACACCAGGAGGATAGAGTAACAGTCGGTGGTATATTCATTTGGGCCTCATTGGGGCTCTGGACAGCTACAGGGATCTGGCCATGTGGATGAATGTGCAGGAGTCAGGGTATGTATGCATGCACGCACATATGTATATGGTTTTCAAAGCACCGACACAATGCAGTTTTGTTCCAGTGAAGGGTGTAGTTTAGAGTAGATGCCTTTAGTAGGTGGTATAAGGAAAATCTCTCCAGTAGAACCTTATAGGAAAACTAACTCCCCCCCCCCCCCCCAAATCAGCATTACACAGACAGAAGCTGTGTTAACAAAGAGAATATTCAATCACATTTTATTTGTTACAGAGGAGAGACAGATTGGAATAGGGCTCAGGAGCGCATATATAGTGAGTATTGGCAGAACTTGGTTTTTTATTTGTTCATATAATTTTGATAGATAATGTTTGTTTTAAGCACTTTATTATTTCTAAATTTTCACAGTTGCAGGAAATTATGGGCTGGATGGATCAGAAAAGGGGAGGTCAGGATAATTATTTAATGAAGTTGATGCTGTGATTCAAACAGGTAAAGCTTTATAACTGTTACAACACAAATTGTTGGCAGCCAGTACCAAGCGGAAAACCCCAAGGGTTGGTCCATGTAGTGGGGTGCTCCCCGCTCCCTGCCGGCCAGGGCTGAAATAGCCCTGGAAAGAGGGTTTGTAGCTGGCTGAGCCTGCTAGCAGGCTTAAGTGGAAAGCAGGCTCAGCTGTGTGGCCACGCCCCAAACATTCCAGGCTGTATAAAAGCCTGGGAGGCAGGAGTTAGAGAGAGAGAGGGAGTTTACTCTGAGGGCAGTCTACTCTGTAGGCAGCAGGAGACAGGGTCTGGCTGCAAAGTACCTGGATTGGGACAGGGCGTGGGTGAGGCAGCTGGGAGCCAGGGAGCCTAGGCTGTAGTGAGAGGGCCCCAGCTTGCTGAACCTAGGGAAGGCCCGACCCACGGGGTACTGGGGATTGCAAGGGGGCAGTCTCCTCTGCAAGCAGAGGGAGACAGGCCTGGCTGCTGGGAGCCTTTAGCAGAGTACCCAGACTGGGACAGGGCGAGGGCAAGGCAGCTGGGAGCCAGGGAGCCTAAGCTCTAGTGAGAGGGCCCCAGCTTGCTGAGCCTAGGGAAGGCCCGACCCACGGGGTACTGGGGGTTGCAAGGGGGCAGCCCTGGGGCTGGTTAAGAGCAGCAGGCCAACCCCTTCTTGCCGGTGATGAGTAGCCATGAGACTGCAGTCAGCCTCAGGGGAACTGAGGCAGTGGTGACTGGCAGTGGCCGTATCTGAGGCAAGTTGGGGATAGTGGGTGGTGGGTTCCCCAGGGAGGGGAGACCCTTAAGACCAGGAGGGTACTGCAAGGGTGTGGCACCCTCAGCAAGGGGTTCTGGGGTCCAGGAGGGACACGGGGCCGGCGTGGAGAAGCGGAGGTCGGCCGGCAGAGGGCGCTCCTGGGTCAAAAAGAGCTAATTCCCTGACGACCAGACGGGGGCGCCGCCGGTGAGTGACCGACCCCGTTACAGTCCAGGAGCTAGTTTTGTTCAGTATCTTCATTAATGATCTGGAGGATGGTGTGGACTGCACCCTCAGAAAGTTTGCAGATGACACTAACCTGGCAGGAGTGGTAGATACACTGGAGGGTAGGGATAGATACAGAGGGACCTAGACAAATTAGAGGATTGGGCCAAAAGAAATCTGATGAGGTTCAACAAGGACAAGTGCAGAGTCCTGCACTTAAGATGGAAGAATCCCATGCACTGCTACAGACTAGGGACCAAGAGGCTAGGCAGCAGTTCTGCAGAAAAAGACCTAGGGGTTACAGTGGATGAGAAACTGAACATGAGTCAACAGTGTGCCCTTGTTGCCAAGAAGGCTAATGGCATTTTGGGCCGTATAAGTAGTGGCATTGCCAGCAGATCAAAGCATGTGATCATTCCCCTCTATTCGGCATTGGTGAGGCCTCATCTGGAATAATCACATTACAAGAAGTATGTGGAGAAATTGGAAAGAGTCTGGTTGAGGGCAACGAGAAAGATTGGGGGGCTGGAGCACATGACTTATGAGGAGAGGCTGAGGGAACTGGGCTTATTTAGTCTGCAGAAAAGAAGAATGAGGGGGGAATTTGATATCTGCTTTCAACTACCTGAAAGGGGGTTCTAAAGAAGATGGATCTAGACCAGTGTTTCCCAAACACTTTTTTTGGGACACGGAACACTTTTTAGCCTAGTCTATATTTACAGAACACTTACAACATTCTTTTGTAGTCATTTGGTTTCAATAAAAAATTGCATTATTTATGCTCAAATACATTTTCTTTTATAAAACAACAAAAATTCAAATTTAAAATAACTTCAACTAACAGTTTCTAACTGGAAAGCATGCATAAAGTAGTACAAAAATCAAGTGCAAGACTCAAAATTAAACATTAAAACATTGTTTTTATATATACACACAAAGACCAAACAAATTAGATTTTTACTAGGAAAATCGATTTTTTTATAAACGGAAATACAAATTTGGATTTAATGGGACTGGTGTTTCTGGGTTTTTTAAAATCACAAATTTGCTTAATATTAGGAATAATGCTGGAAAGTTGAATCCTCATCTCCGTTTACAGGTTTTGATGGACAGGTCTGGGTTCTTTTTGATCTTACCACCCACTCAGCAGGTTGTCTCTTCTTTCTCTTTTCCTAGGAAATTATTTGGCGGTGCCTCCACCCCCATCACTCCTTCCTGGCAGGGTCACCAGGGCAGGTTGGGAGGAAAATTCTAACTACAGGGTAATCTCCATTTATTGACCAGATAGTTGGAGACTTCCAAGAAATAACACAAACACTTACAATATATTCAACACAATAACTGAATAGGAGACAAATACAACATTTTGTATTTGTATTAGTAAAACACTATTTTTAGGGTCCTGAAATTACCTGTGACTTGAGGTATCAAATGTAAAATTAGTGGCCCATAAAATTAGTGTTCCATTGGTGGTCCTTGATGACCTACAACTACAAATTCTTCTCTGTAGTGGTGTAGCAGTGTGGCTGATTAGGTTCAGTACAGCCCAAAGGACTCACAAGTGTGTGAAGGTGGTAAGTTCCTCCATGGGTGCAGTATGTGGCAGGTTATGAAATCCTCAAACCCCCACTCCTTGGCTTGAGGACACAGTTCAGGGAGTAGGGGGGTCCCCAAAACAAATTACATGGCTATCTATAGATGGGGCACTCGCAGTGTCCATGAATGATCTCAAAGATGACTGGACTCAGTCTCTTCAGAGGGGCTGCTCTCTGCTGGCAGGGACCCTCCTCAGGCAGGAATCAGGCTGGGTCAGTTCCAGGATTTCCCCTCACCACAAAGGGGTGCGGGGCTCAAGGTGTAGGTTACACACAACAACACTAACATCCAAACTGAAGCCTCCCAGCCCCGTGTCCAGACGCACACTCAGTAGGCTGCTTCCCTGGATGAGGGGACAGAGCAGAGCTGACCACATGGTGACTGGTCTCACTTAAGGAGCTGGAGGGTGAACTTTACACTGGGGAATCACTAGTGGGGAAGGGAAAACCCAGCTAAGGGATCTGCTGTCAGGTCCCTAGAGGGCAGTTCTCAGGGGGAACCCTAAATGCAGACCTAGGACTCACCAGCTCCCCACACAGCCAGTCCTGCCCGGCTCTCCACTCACTCAAAATGGCTTCTCACCTTTCCTCCACCTCTGGGAGGGGCTCTCACTCCCTAGCTGGGCAGGCTGAGTCTGCCAGCAGACAGAGACCCAGGAGTCCATGTAATCTCCTTGGGGGTTACACAAATTTAAAATAAAAAAAAATTAAAGATCCTTTTTAAAATTATGATTCTTTCATGGAACACCTGTTCACATTGTGCGGAACACCAGTGTTCCACGGAACAGTTTGGGAAACTCTGATCTAGACTGTTCTCAGTGGTACCAGATGACGGAACAAGGAGTAATGGTCTCAAGTTGCAGTGGGGGAGGTTTAGATTGGATATTAGAAAAAACTTTTTCACTCGGAGGGTGGTGAAGCATTGGAATGGGTTACCTAGGGAGGTGGTGGAGTCTCCTTAAGGAGGTTTTTGAGATCAGGCTTGACAAAGCCCTGACTGGGATGATTTAGTTGGGGTTGGTCCTGCTTTGATCAGGGGATTGGACTAGATACCTCCTGAGGTCTCTTCCAACCCTGATAGTCTATGATTCTATACAAAGTATGGTTCTTTTTTGTTTCTTTGTTTATTGATGGAACTATTTTTTCACCAGTTTGTGCCTGCAATGATGGTGACATTTATGAATATTTACCGATAAAAATCGAATCCTTCCAGACCTACACCTGTTTAGTACATTTTCCCTCACAAAATACAGCGTGGGCCTGCAGTTCAGAAAGGATGTGTACTCCCTCTGCAGTGAACAGGATTGGAGGATGCCTAGCGCCTTTGGTGATCAGCTGCTAGATCTTCACAATGCAGTGTTGGCAACTTACATTTTTATAAAAAACCTCTTGGATGGCTGATTTTCCTGGGTCTCCCCTGCACGACAGTCAAGTGAGCCACCGACGAATCTCAGCTTCATTTAAAAACAACTTTCTAGTCCACATCTCCTGGGAAAGCTGGAAAATGTGAGGCAAGGCCGCCTCCGAGCTTTAGTTACCAGGAGGTCACTGTTCCATAACAGCCCGCATTTTTAGAAAGTCTCGGGCCATTGGGGGGGCGGACTCGCGGTACATTGAAGAGGTGGGGCCGGCAGTGCTGGGGGGGGGCCCGGCAGTGCTGGGGGGGGGACACACTCGCGGTACATTGAAGAGGTGGGGCCGGCAGTGCTGGGGGGACCCGGCAGTGCTGGGGGGGGGGGGCGACTCGCGTTTCATTGAAGAGGTGGGGCCGGCAGTGCTGGGGGGGGGGACTCGCTTTTCATTGAAGGGGGGGCGGCAGTGCTGGGGGGGGGACACACTCGCGTTTCATTGAAGAGGTGGGGCCGGCAGTGCGGGGGGGGGGGCGGCAGTGCTGGGGACGGCGACTCGCGTTTCATTGAAGGGGGGCAGCACTGCTGGGGGGGGACACACTCGCATTTCATTGAAGAGGGGGGGCCGGCAGTGCTGGGGGGGACTCACGTTTAATTGAAGAGGGGGGGCCGGCAGTGCTGGGGGGGACTCGCGTTTCATTGAAGGGGGGGGCAGCACTGCTGGGGGGGACACACTCACGTGTCATTGAAGAGGTGGGGCCGGCAGTGCTGGGGGGGGGGGGCGGCAGTGCTGGGGACGGCGACTCGCGTTTCATTGAAGGGGGGCGGCACTGCTGGGGGGGGGGGACACACTCGCGTTTCATTGAAGAGCTGGGCCCGGCAGTGCTGGGGACGGCGAACTCGCGTTTCATTGAAGGGGGGGCGGCACTGCTGGGGGGGGGACACACTCGCGTTTCATTGAAGGGGGAGGCAGCAGTGCTGGGGGGGGGACACACTCGCGTTTCATTGAAGAGGTGGGGCCGGCAGTGCTGGGGGGGGGGGGACACACTAGCGTTTCATTGAAGAGGTGGGGCCGGCAGTGCTGGGGGGGGGGGGGGACACACTCGCATTTCATTGAAGAGCTGGGCCCGGCAGTGCGGGGGGGGGGGGCGGCAGTGCTGGGGACGGCGACTCGCGTTTCATTGAAGGGGGGGCGGCACTGCTGGGGGGGGGACACACTCGCGTTTCATTGAAGGGGGAGGCGGCAGTGCTGGGCGGGGGCGACTCGCGTTTCATTGAAGAGGTGGGGCCAGCAGTGCTGGGGGGGGGGGGACACACTAGCGTTTCATTGAAGAGGTGGGGCCGGCAGTGCGGGGGGGGGGGCGGCAGTGCTGGGCGGGGGCGACTCGCGTTTCATTGAAGGGGGGGGCGGCAGTGCTGGGGGGGACACACTCGCGTTTCATTGAAGAGGTGGGGCCGGCAGTGCTGGGGGGGGCCCGGCAGTGCGGGGGGGGGCGACTCGCGTTTCATTGAAGAGGGGGGGCGGCAGTGCTGGGGGGGGCGACTCGCGTTTCATTGAAGAGGGGGGGCGGCAGTGCTGGGGGGGGCGACTCGCGTTTTATTGAAGGGGGGTGCGGCAGTGCTGGGGGGTGCGGCAGTGCGGGGGGGACTCGCGTTTCATTGAAGAGGGGGGGGCGGCAGTGCGGGGGGGGACTCGCGTTTCATTGAAGAGGTGGGGCGGCAGTGCTGGGGGGGGCGGCAGTGCTGGGGGGGGGCCCCGCAGTGCGGGGGGAGGGCGACTCGCGTTTCATTGAAGAGGGGGGGCGGCAGTGCTGGGGGGGACTCGCGTTTCATTGAAGAGGGGGGGCGGCAGTGCGGGGGGGGACTCGCGTTTCATTGAAGAGGTGGGGCCGGCAGTGCTGGGGGGGACTCGCGTTTCATTGAAGAGGGGGGGGCGGCAGTGCGGGGGGGGGATTCGCGTTTCATTGAAGAGGGGGGGCGGCAGTGCAGGGGGGGACTCGCGTTTCATTGAAGGGGGGGCGGCAGTGCGGGGGGGGCGGCAGTGCGGGGGGGGACTCGCGTTTCATTGAAGAGGGGGGGGCGGCAGTGCGGGGGGGGGACTCGCGTTTCATTGAAGAGGGGGGGCGGCAGTGCGGGGGGGGATTCGCGTTTCATTGAAGAGGGGGGCCGGCAGTGCGGGGGGGGACTCGCGTTTCATTGAAGGGGGGGGGCGGCAGTGCTGGGGGGGGATTCGCGTTTCATTGAAGAGGGGGGGCGGCAGTGCGGGGGGGATTCGCGTTTCATTGAAGGGGGGGCGGCAGTGCGGGGGGGGATTCGCGTTTCATTGAAGGGGGGGGCGGCAGTGCGGGGGGGCGGCAGTGCGGGGGGGGGACTCGCGTTTCATTGAAGAGGGGGGGCGGCAGTGCTGGGGGGGATTCACGTTTCATTGAAGAGGGGGGCGGCAGTGCTGGGGGGATTCGCGTTTCATTGAAGAGGGGGGGCGGCAGTGCTGGGGGGATTCGCGTTTCATTGAAGAGGGGGGGCGGCAGTGCTGGGGGGATTCGCGTTTCATTGAAGAGGGGGGGCGGCAGTGCGGGGGGGGATTCGCGTTTCATTGAAGAGGGGGGGGCGCAGTGCGGGGGGGGCGGCAGTGCGGGGGGGCCTCGCGTTTCATTGAAGAGGGGGGGCGGCAGTGCGGGGGGGGACTCGCGTTTCATTGAAGAGGGGGGGCGGCAGTGCGGGGGGGGATTCGCGTTTCATTGAAGAGGGGGGGCGGCAGTGCGGGGGGGCCCGGCAGTGCGGGGGGGACTCGCGTTTCATTGAAGAGGGGGGGGCGGCAGTGCGGGGGGGGATTCGCGTTTCATTGAAGAGGGGGGGCGGCAGTGCGGGGGGGGATTCGCGTTTCATTGAAGAGGGGGGGGCGGCAGTGCGGGGGGGACTCGCGTTTCATTGAAGAGGGGGGGGGCGGCAGTGCGGGGGGGGGACTCGCGTTTCATTGAAGAGGGGGGCGGCAGGGCGGGGGGGCAGTGCGGGGGGGATTCGCGTTTCATTGAAGAGGGGGGGCGGCAGTGCGGGGGGGACTCGCGTGTCATTGAAGAGGGGGCGGCAGTGCGGGGGGATTCGCGTTTCATTGAAGAGGGGGGGGCGGCAGTGCGGGGGGGGACTCGCGTTTCATTGAAGGGGGGGGCGGCAGTGCGGGGGGGGACTCGCGTTGTCATTGAAGAGGGGGGGGCGGCAGTGCGGGGGGGGACTCGCGTTTCATTGAAGAGGGGGGGGCGGCAGTGCGGGGGGGGACTCGCGTTTCATTGAAGAGGGGGGGCGGCAGTGCGGGGGGGACTCGCGTTTCATTGAAGGGGGGGGGCGGCAGTGCGGGGGGGGGACTCGCGTTTCATTGAAGAGGGGGGGCGGCAGTGCGGGGGGGGGACTCGCGTTTCATTGAAGAGGGGGGGCGGCAGTGCTGGGGGGGGGACTCGCGTTTCATTGAAGAGGGGGGGCGGCAGTGCGGGGGGGGACTCGCGTTTCATTGAAGAGGGGGGGCGGCAGTGCGGGGGGGGATTCGCGTTTCATTGAAGAGGGGGGGCGGCAGTGCTGGGGGGGATTCGCGTTTCATTGAAGAGGGGGGGGCGGCAGTGCTGGGGGGGGGACTCGCGTTTCATTGAAGAGGGGGGGCGGCAGTGCGGGGGGGCGGCAGTGCGGGGGGGGGATTCGCGTTTCATTGAAGAGGGGGGGGCGGCAGTGCGGGGGGGACTCGCGGTCATTGGAAGAGGGGGGGCGCAGTGCGGGGGGACTCGCGTTTCATTGAAGAGGGGGGGGCGGCAGTGCGGGGGGGACTCGCGTTTCATGAGAGGGGGGGCGGCAGTGCGGGGGGGACTCGCGTTTCATTGAAGAGGGGGGGGCGGGCAGTGCGGGGGGGACGAGTTTCATTGAAGAGGGGGAGGCAGTGCAGGGGGGGGACTCGCGTCATTGAAGAGGGGGGGGCGGCAGTGCTGGGGGGGAATCGCGTTTCATTGAAGAGGGGGGGCGGCAGTGCGGGGGACGCGTCATGAGAGGGGCGGCAGTGCGGGGGGGGACTCGCGTTTCATGAAGAGGGGGCGAGGGCGGGACGAGTTCATGAGGAGGGGGGATGCGGTTGGCATGAGAGGGGGGGGGAGGGAGTGAGGGGGGGATGGTCGAGTTATGTATTGAATGGGAGGGGGGTGGAGCGGTATTGTTGATGGGGGGAGATGGCAGTGGGGGGGGGGATTGCGTTTCATGGTTGAGGGGGGGGGCAGTGCTGGGGGGGGGGACTCGCGTTTCATTGAATGAGGGGGGCGGCAGTGCGGGGGGGATCGCGTTTATGAGAGGGTGGGGAGGCAGTGCGGGGGGGGGACTCGCGTTTCATTGAAGAGGGGGGGCGGCAGTGCTGGGGGGGGGACTCGCGTTTCATTGAAGAGGGGGGGCGGCAGTGCGGGGGGGGGACTCGAGTTTCATTGAAGAGGGGGGGCGGCAGTGCTGGGGGGGATTCGCGTTTCATTGAAGAGGGGGGGCGGCAGTGCTGAGGGGGGGATTCGCGTTTCATTGAAGAGGGGGGGGGCGGCAGTGCGGGGGGGGGACTCGCGTTTCATTGAAGGGGGGGCCGGCAGTGCGGGGGGGACTCGCGTTTCATTGAAGGGGGGGGCCGCAGTGCGGGGGGGGACTCGCGTTTCATTGAAGGAGGGGGGGCCGCAGTGCGGGGGGGGACTCGCGTTTCATTGAAGAGGGGGGGGCGGCAGTGCGGGGGGGGACTCGCGTTTCATTGAAGGGGGGGGCCGGCAGTGCGGGGGGGGATTCGCGTTTCATTGAAGAGGGGGGGCGGCAGTGCGGGGGGGGCGGCAGTGCGGGGGGTGGGTCATGTAGACACAACCCGGGGTAGACTAGAGGACGGCCCGGTGCCGACGGGGGCGCAGAGGAGGCGAGACACGAAGGGGGCGCAGACAGGGGCGGGTGGGGGCGGCCGGACGCGCCTCTGCGCGGGGGGGGTCCAGACAGCCACGCCGCTGCCCCAGGGCAGGGACCCGGACCCCTGACTGGGGGACAGAGCGGAGCCGCCTCTCGCGCCGGAAGTGCCGAGCCCCTCCGCGGGGGGGGGGGGGGGGGGCGCACGCTCTGTCCCCCGCGCGGAGGCGGAAACGGCCGCGGGCGCGCCGCCAATCTGTGCCGGGCGGGCGCGCGGAGCCGGAGCTCGGCGCCCGCCGCACTTTGCGGTCTCGGCGCGGGCCGGCGCGTTGGTGAGCGGAGCAGGCCCCGCCCCTTCCTCCTCACGCCGCCGCGTCGCGCCGCCGCCGGGGGAGGATGAGGAGCGCGGGGCGGCGCTGCCGAGGGACTCGAGCCGCAGCCGAGCTCCGCTGACCGACCGACCGACCCGCCCGAGCCGGGCGAGGCCGGAGCGCCCCCCCCCTGCCCCGCGGCGGTTGGATGCCCGGTGCCTGGCGGGGACCCCCGGCCCGGCTCCCCCGGGGACTGAGACCCGCGCCCGCCATGGGATGCTGCAGCTCGGCCGCACACGTGAGCGGAACCCCCCCCTTACGGACCCCCCCCCGCACCGCGCCCCTCAGCCCGCGGGGACCCGCCCCCCCCGCCGCACCGAGACCCGGGGACACGGACCCCGCACCGCGCCCCTTGCAAGGCTCCCCCTATTTCCCCCCAGGTTGTGGGGCGCCCCCCCGTACCCCTACCGGGGACCCAGGCGACCACTGGGACCTAGCCCATACGGCCCCCCCTTTCCACAGGCGCCCCATCTCCTCACCCACTGGGACCTAGCCCCATACGGCCCCCCTTTCCACAGGCGCCCCATCTC